>NMRA01000145.1:651099-743645 GCA_002633005.1 Phoronis australis
CCCCCCCCCCCTGATTGCCATCAGTTTCATCCCTTGCATCTGGTCGCCACCAATTTCCCCACGTACGTCACAGTTGCACACTTTCTTAAACCCCCACCCTCTCCCTAGCCGCCGCCAAAAGTTTCACCCGATCGGTCACAACCTGTCCTCACTCACAGTGTGAAGAGTTCATTTTTGTCCGCATTTCCTTGTCGGTGCGGCTTTCCCGTGTTTGTCATGTTTTGTCCCATATTTTTACCCGGAGGTGGGACCAAATGCTCACCTCCGCCTTCGACCATGGCAGGGGAGGTCCGCCCCCTCTAGATCCGCGTCTCAGTGGGGTTGGATATTCCGTGAAAAGGGGAAATTTCATCTTTTCTCATCAGAACCACATTGGATGATTTCCGCTGTTCAGCGGAAACGAAAATTTGCTTTCTAATTTCACTTTACCGGCTTTACCCTAACTGTCGGTGTCCTAATAGGCCCAAGTGCACAGATCCAGAGAGGAGAGTCCTTTCGCTCTCATCTTTGCTCGGCCAATGTTGTTTTGTCTTACACCTCTGCTTATTATTTTAAATTAGCGCCTCTGTATGACTTACGTGTTTAATTATATAATATTGCCTTTTCGCTCACCCAGAAACAAGAAGACTGCATGTGGCCTCAGCAACACTCGAAACGTCGTCTGCTATTGTCATTGTGCGCATGTGCAAGCACAACCCGCTTTTCTATGAGCTCCTCGGAAACATTGCACTGACGCAACTTGAAGCCGATGACAGGTGTCTAGGAGCGCGGCGCGAATCGAACAAAAATGTTCGTTGACGAGAGTTTCGTTCTATCGCACCATGTTTACATTACTTCTCCTGGAGACGTTTAATTATGGGAACTTCGACCCCAGGTGACACGAATATGGAGGAAGGAAATCTTATCAACAAAAAGCAAATTAATGGTCACGTTAAAAGTGACAGAAGCCACGGACGACGGCCTTCGTCCTCACGTCAGCGCAGTTCAGGAGGTCAGAAAAAGACCAGTCATGCTGTGCGACGTTCTAAAAGTCAGGCGACACTAAGGAGTAATTCTCAGACTTCTGATTTCGGTTCTGATCTTTCAGGAGAGGCTGCAGATGTCCTTCCGGATAACATAATTTTGAACGAGATCAAACGAGGCGCAAACGGCATGGAGGGATTGTTTCAAAGAAAACGCTCTAGTATAAATATGTTAACTGATCCGAGGATTCTGGATCACCTGAGAAAAATACATCATGAAGCTAAGGCCAGGGGGTCTACTTCATCTACTGACACGATTAATTCACAAATTGAAAACGACCAGCTGGATGAAAAAGTCTCGGTTTACAACAGAAAAATGCAGCTGGGAGTTTTTCAGTTGCGAAAGGTAGGGTTGAGCTGGTTGAATTTAAATACAGTTACCCATAGAGTACCCTAGGGAAAGCGTTCGAGTGAGCTCAAAGCTTGTAAATCGAAGTCAATGTGCTTATGCTTAACTTGGCTTTGTCCCCGGAGTGCACAGTTAATTGACATATTAAACCTGACAGCCTAACATAGAATGGAAATAAATGTCATTCGACTGGAGACTTAAGTCATGACGTTCATTCTTTATGGATCATTTTAGGGAATATGCATAGTTAGGCATTGACATCGAATCTTTTAGTTTGGAAACTTATATTGTCTGCTTGAGTTCATCGTTTATGAAAACTGAACCTCAGGCAACGGAGTAAACCTGCGCCTTTAGAGAAAGATGTTTGTGCAAATAAAAATCACCAAATGTGTGAATACGACTGCCTGTGAAATCCATATTCGTGAACTGTACAATCGTTTAAAATTGATCATATCACGCTGATGTATGTTTGGTTTTCTGAAAAAAAAGGTGTCTGCGTTTGTTTAGTATCACGAGGTGGCACTCTTTAACCTTTGGTGCCTCGTAGTGTAAGCTATAATTATATATTGACATTTATAGATTTTTACAGACGCCGTCTTTTATGCGCTCGTGTCTTCACGTAATTGCCCGATTTCACTAATTAGTTCGATCAGCATTTGCCCGAGGGAACAGTCATAAAGTTATTGTCATTGTTTTACTTCATCAAATTCAACAATGCTGATATTGTTGTCAGCCAAAATCATTATCAATAGTTATGTAACCTTGACGATCTAAAGGTGTGAATTAGTGTTTTCTGTACTATTTGGAATTAAAGGGACTTGATATGGTTTATGACCCAAAACACATTAAGATTATTGTTGGATTGGATAGACTTCTTGAAGTTATTAGCTTTGATTAGAGCTATAAAAAACAACAAATCCATTGTATTTTGTCAGTTTATTGCAAATCCACAATTTTCACCCTTGTCTGCCAGTAATTAGTTGAAATCAATTCCGGTCATTTTCAAGCTAAATATACTTAAAATGAAGTCTGCTACTTGTCGAATGAAGGTCACCTCTGCCACCGAAGCGTTGTATAGTTATTGAGACCGCTGAGATTGTCAATTCGGTTCTACGTTGCAGCTGATCTCGGAAAAAAACACTTTCTTTCATAATGTCCCTTTCCTAACGCTCTCAGTTAATTTATGCTATTAGTTAACACACACTTATCTGTTAATCTGGTAAAGTTGTCATTTAATATTTAATAACGTGTTATATCTCACTGCGTACCTTACATTATATAGACTAATTTGGTTAGTCTTTAACGAAGTATACAAACGGTTTTCTAAGTAGGCTTAACACTTAACTGTTGGCCTGACTGGGTTACCTGCGCAGGTGAGAGGCACGTCGGGCATAAAGTCATAAAACTGACAACGTATCTTGCTGGCCTTGCTACCTGTAATTATAGTATCATATTTTACATTTTATTTAAGCAATTATTGAGTATCTGAAATATACCCTTGGTGTATGTGCTCTTTTATGAACAGGCAATGGGTGTGAATTGAAACGTTTTTTATGACACCATTATTTATTGAATTTGATTTTGTTCTTATTTGAAACGTCAAAAGATGAAAATTAACTTCATTCTCTTAAATAAACCCAACCGAAGGCCCCTGGATTATTGAAACCGACCATTTATAAGTAATCCAGCCACGTCCAAATGCAGCTCGGTTATTTTCTTTATGTGTGCATACAAATCCGTTAGCTAAACATTCTGTCCGTCTTACGGTTGACTAGAAATGTTGAGATCTTTGTGTGTCTGTATACATTGCCTGTCACAACACCGCATTTGTGTTCGACTACTATTAGCACACAAATAATACAATGTTGGTCTAAATTTGGAAGTCTACGCGTATGAGAAAACGATCAAGTCACGTCGAATATTCCTACAGGCGATTAACTTTGAAGTCGTAAATTGGGCATTGCCCTACATTTTTATTAAAGCCAACACCTGCTTTAGTTACCTATGTAGTTGGGATCTGAAAGAATGCAGACCTCTTGAGAAGGACTGTCGCAATCAATTGATTAATACATTGATTCTCCGTTGATCGTATTTAACTAGGATACTGGAATAAATACGTAAAGGGTGGCCATGAGCTCAAAATCCATAAATCAACTTCCAAAAAGTCAAAAACAGAGAACAAGCGTTCCTCGTGTCACCGGCCGGGGTAAAGGTGGGACTTTATGCAACCTGCAAGCTAGCACGTGCTGTTAGCATTTTAGCACACTTAAAATGTCTACATAAAGTTTCCATTGTATAACGCCTACTATGCTTGACACCGAATGCAAACAGAGACTTTGAATCTTGTTCTGGTGTCCGAGCTAATGAACACATTAACGCCTAATTAATTTACATTTCAAGTGATTCTGTATAAAAGTTGTTGAAACTAATGTGAAAACCGTGTAGGTACTACAGTAAGAATTCCTGTTGTTATTGAAAGGTACTTGTACAACTTCTTTCAAGTTTGAAGTTTTATAAGCAGGTTACGTGCTTGGTGCGCCCGAGAAGTTGACACGTTCTATTTCGTTGGCTTCGACAACTTCATCAACTACGGCAGTCATTTTTAACGGATGTTAGGCAAGTTGGGTTCCTCGGAAAAGTAAAAAATTAGGACCCAAAATGAAGAAAGTGCCACAAGACATTTTTAGATAACAAGAAACGTTTTTGGTTACCTTTATTTATTTTAGTGAGTTGTATTGACAAAGGTTTCTTTTACGTGTATCATTACATCTAGTCAAGGAAAATGAAACAAAATATTCTTCACTCCTTTCCGTTATAAACTCAGTTATTGATTTCATTGAAGAATAAATATTCTTTAATAAATTTGTTTAATAATATAATAATGAAACAGTGGTGTCGGAATTTTACGAAATTAAGTCCGCAAAACAGAAAGGCCTACACGTTATTTAGACCTGCTACAGGCCCTCTGCAATTACAGACACTGTGCTTTAATTGCACTGCTCACTCTCAGCAAGCCTACCAGCCTGCTTGAAGAATTCTGCAAGTGTTTTATGTTCTTCCTAGCTATGACAGTTTTCACTGAAAATGTTTTATTTTTAACAGCATTCTTTTCTAATGCTTTGGTAAGTAAGACATCGACCGACATGATGTTCTGGTGTTTCATATTCCAGCCACCATTTCGGGCAGCAAGAATTTGTTGCTCGACCTGTTATTTTCTTGTATTTATTTATTTATGTTTACCAAGACCTGTTATAAATTTGTTTAAAACATGCGTATTTTTTTTTGTTTTTGCTAACTTTATCCTACCCTAGCAATGCGTTGAAGTTTTGACGTCAAACATCAATTCAAAGAAATTTTACGAAACCCACTCCTTTCCGTTGGTTACATCATTTGTAACCCTGGCTGTCATTCTTATACATAATATTAATTCAGCAAAAGTTTCACAATAACTGATTTATGAACTGGTCTGTTTACAAAATGGCATAACGACAACGAGATAACCAGCTTGCTATCAGAGATAAATGCTCTTATTGAAATCCTGTAAGTCAATTCAAGTAGATTTTCTATCGGAACACTTGTCTTAGCCGCGGGCGCCACGCATTGATATATAATAGGGCAATGATACCACACTATTGCTAGCATTTAAAACATATCTCAGTTTAATGTTTGCACTATTTCTCTTCATTGTTTGATATTTTTACAATCTTTTCTGCTTTATCGCATCATTATCGCCTTTGTTTACTCTACCACTGGTCGGTACTTGGCCGGGCTGCAAGTGGTTTATGATGATTGCCATAAGTTTACTGTCGTTGTAGAAAATCGTGTGGAATTATTAAATTAATATTGATTCAGCTATTACGCACTTTGAAACGGGCCTTTATTGTGAACTTTGAGTTTTAAAATTTCACTCAAACTACTTGAAATTCCTTTCATGTCAAAATATGTTAGAACCGATAAGGCATCAAAATGAATAGTGAACTTTATTAATGTAGAATATTACCTGAGAAGTTACAACACCAGTGTGCCACCAGTTACACTCAAATAAAATAACGATCTGATTTGCAAAATAAGACAAAGAAAACGAACTAGTTGCAGCACATGCCCCTGGCAGATGGGCATATTTGAATTAAAACTGAACTCATCGATGTCGTTCGCCTCAGGGGCAATTTCGTCCATCGAATAGTGCAAAATAAATATGAGAAAATAGGAATTCTTTAAAGAACTACGCTGTCTATCACTCAATAATTTTATTTGAAACTAAACCAGAACGAAAATTCCATTTCGGCAGTGCAGTAAGCAGCTAAGTGACATCGTAAGTGAAAAAATCTATCGTACGTGAATGAGCTTGGTAGAGTCTAGGGACCAATATTGGTTCCTAGGTAGAGTGTATGAGTCGTTATTCGTATTTGGAAACTACGCTGTGCTCGCTTAGCGCTCGTTTCAAGAACGTATTCACACCTTTTACTCTATTACCCAACGCTTCCTACGTCAGTGCAATGTGATTGGTCGAAAGTTGTTTCTCCAGTTCACATGTATTCACGACGAAGGAACGGTTGGGAAGCAGCTCCCGCCGTTTTCTAAAGAGTATTTTCACACCTTTGTGTTGCACTGAGTAACCGCTGGCTTGCAACTTGGAAAATATTGTCATATTTAATGTGTTGAAATATTTTACAAAATCTTACCAGAGAAAGTATCTAAATCAATACGCCCCTAAATCTAACCTACTAAAAAAGAATTTTAATGCATGACAGTCGCTGTGCTACTTCGCTAGTGATTCGCGTGAAACTGGTTTAGTTTTCTAATGTTCATGTTTGTTTCATAGTCACTGAAATATTATAATATTATTTAAATCATTTGTTAGTGAAATATCTCTGCAACCAGTGATCTAGAACATCAAAGAAGTTCCGACCATGTTAATTATCTGTAAAATTGTCCCAACAATCTGCAACAAAAGGTTCGGGTGCTTTTCGTAATAAGTTGATATTATTACAAACGCAAAGTTAAAAAGGTGCTATCAAATTTGATGGATTTCGTCAGTCTCCATTTCGTTGTTACGTCTAAAATGTTCTGTGTCAGTTTATTAATACCAAAAGAACACCCGTAAGCATTTTACATCATTCAATACATTTTGTATCACGTCTGTCTGTTTCTTGCTTTAACGTACGGAACATGTTCGTTCAAGAAACCATTTATACGTAGCACTGGTTATGCAGTAGGTGTTTTAGTTTTACTCAGGCAAAATTTGCCGTGTTAGTCATTTTCTCTTTGCCTTGGACGTTGAATAAATAATACTCTTGCTAGATTGCCTTAAGGTCTATGCGTTTGTATAGAACCTGGTTGACTTTTGATCACCAGCATTTAGAACAGGTTATTCGTCAGGTTGGTCTGTCTCGGTCAACCTGACAGGTTCCTCGCGGCATCTAGCATGCGTAAACACGCATGGAGTGTGTCTAACCAGCGATTGATTCGACATACTTGCCCGTGGCAACGGGTCCTTTCTCGTTTGCACTGCTTCGCATTTTCTTCAGTATTAAAGTTGAAATTAACAACTCAATCAGGCATAAGAGAGTCAATATTCGAACAATGGTGGAAAAACAACCCTTACTTTAAGAAGCAAATAGAAACATTCTTAATGTCTAGACACGGCCTGGGGTGATGGCACTGCGGCATATTTATACTTTAGTAATCCGTTAGAATTATTGTAATGAAAGAATTGACATTTTGCAATGTTTTGTTAAGTTACACAACAAGTCCATGTGCACGTTTCGACTACCTGTTACTGAGCCTTAAGGGGGGGGGCGTTTATTGAGCAAAAATTAAATATTTGGAAAAGGATTACCACGTTAATCTACTGTCCCAGGTAGTTCAACCAACGTAAGGTGGCAGGGAGTCAATGAGCATTGCGTTAATTAGTTTATGTACAACCCATTTTAGAATACAGGTGGGCCATCATAATTTCGTGGCTAAACATTAGGTAGCAGAGAAATTGGCGCAGCAAAGATTAAACCACGCAACAACGATCTATCTTAAGCGATTATCTTCTTTGGAATTCAGAATTTATACACCCTACGCATGACTTTCGAATACTCATCAACAGCTTTTCTGAAATCGCGTTCTTATGCACTGAAATAATTTTAGCTATAATCTGTGAGCTATATTCATTTTTATGGACGTTTGTGCAGCTTCGATTGACTTGACGGATCGGACCTATGTCTAATGCTGTGCTTAATGTCGTAATGCTTGCACGAACTACATTCCCATTTTATTGTGTAATCACTTGACAGAGCAATGACATATTTATGAGTTTTTTTTTCTCTTCTAATTTGCAATACACAAACTGAAGAAGTCTCGTGCAAGTCGTAATATCAATCGACAAGCAGTCGCTAGAACACGTAGGCCGTTGTGACACACTTCGTATACCGATCTGTTCATCCGACTGGGACATCGCTGAGTGTTTTTGTGAAGTCTGTAGATCAGGTGTTGGGTTAAAATCTGTCGCACCATATAACAATTTACAATTCGGGAACATTAACCTTTATAAAGTTAACCATAAAATAAGGATAAATAATCACATTTTGCTCATCAGACTTTGTAGGGGAAAACGTTATTTCTGAAATTTCTACTACGAATGCCGGTCATACAGAAAGTCTGAATTGGTGTATTTTGTTTTAGAATTCAGGTCTTTTCTACGAGGGTGCCTTGCGGTTTTATTACGAAGACCACGATCAAGAGTTAACCAAAGCAATCCGTGTGAAGAGTACAACGACTGTGGCCGAACTGATACCTGTATTGTTGGATAAATTTAACTTGAGAAAAATGGACGAAGGCGAAATCGACAAAAGAGAAGTTTACGAAGTTGTAAACGGGGGTAAGTTTGTCATTTTATACCGTTTTGTATTGTTCTTATACACGGGCGGTGCACCACACCATAGGGGGCTGGGGAGCTATAGCCCCACTTATTTCAGTGCTGCGTCGCCCATATTATAACTGTTTTTATAACCAATTGTACGTTAAAATAAGTATACGAGACTGGATTTAGTAAATGTGTCTGCTCTATACGCCTTGAATGTGTTTATCGAAGTGTTGTATAGTTACATATAAGTACGAGAGGGAGAAACTCTACAAAAGTTACGCCCCTAAACATCTTAACCAGGAAAAACTTTTAACACACGAGTAACTGAGAGGTATCATGAAGATTCATATTTCGAATTCTAGGTAAATTAACTTCTTAGGATTATTGTATTTCAAGCCACCTCGCACCTGGTCCAAAGTTCAAAACGTCACATTGAAAATGTCTCACACAATCTACGTCGAATATAATTGCCTATAGAAATTAATCAAATACAGATACCGCCCATGGCAATACGATTTGGACAAGCTAAATACATGTGTTGTTATTAAGAATCCGTATATAAACCAATATCATAGAAAGGTCTGGGAGAATATCGAGCGTTTTCATTGATAGGGTCACGTTCGTAAAAAAGGGTTGAGCGTATGAAATTTATAAACAGATTAGTGCATAGAATCTGTTCGTGCTTACTTATGCTTTTCGTATGAATGATTCTGTTTATATGAACGCACAAGAGACTAATTAATATCGATTTCAATTATAACTACACGTTTCTGACAAATACGTCTCATGTTAACAAGCTAGCGGCGTAAACAATTGTGCAAATGGCAGTACCTAAAGAAGCTTTTCGGAGATTGTTTGGAAATCTGTTTCATGAATTCGATTGTTCCACTTATTGTTAATTCAAGTATGTTTACAAATAGCAAAGGCTTGATTTCCCCTTGCAGCCGACTTTTTCATTAAATACAACGAAACGTGCGTATATTGGAGAAAAATCCTCGCACAATTTGCAAGTACGACATGGATTGCGCTGAATACTAATTTCTCTTGGAGATTTATTATAAAGTCTCATTGCATTTTATTTCATTTTCTGTGTTGACGTCTTCATAATGTAGAGTAAAATGATAAAGGGTTGAAAAACTCATTTTGGGATTACTATTCGGCAGGACAGACTTCCTGAAGTTACTTGTTTTAAACCGAGCTAAAATAGCAAAACCCATTGCCTTAGGCGAAATTTATTTAGAATTCGCCGACTCCTCGCGTTGGCTTCCACTAATTCGGTAGAATGAACTGAAACCGAGGTCGGTCACCTTATCAATAAAATATGCTTAAATATTAGCTCTATTAACAAATGAGCATCGAAGTGCCAGCGACGAGGTCGTGCGTTCGAATAAGTGTAGTGTATCAACGCACTCTCATAATAACGAATCTATAGTCCTTTTACTGCACCAAAGCAAGATGTGAAATTATTACGCGTCTCTTGCTCCTAGGCAGGCTCCAAAACCAAAACATCGTTTCATTTTAAACGCGACACCCATAATTTCCCCCTGTGCATCGAAGTTCATTTTCGTACCTCTGCCGTCCATCAAAATCTAATTAATCATGATAATGGTGAATGTTATCACTGCTGCGGACGTTTACGAACGTGTTATGTGCAAGGAGTGAACCTGATTTGTGGTAACACGCCGAACAGTGTGTGTTGTCCCGCGCAACAGGTCCCGTAGACCAGTTATTTTTTGTTTTATCTTTTAATTGCGGGATGTCACATACTGTGTGCTGTTTGTATGTGAGTCACTGAATATCAGGTATGGCGTCAAATTCCATGTTGTTATAATAATTATGCATATGGTTATCAAACAGCTTGTGTAGTGATACTTCAACGAAATCAATATTTGAGCGAATCTCATTGTCTATGTGTAAACATTTCGACTGAAATTGACGATAGTTTTCATGTGGTCATTAGACTGTTTCCCAAGGTATCCACGAACGTGCCCTATGATAGTCATCAACAGAGCTATCAACTACATTGTTAGCTATAGTTAAGGGATATAGACAAGTTACTAAGCGGGTGAGGGGGGGGGAGCTAGTTACCTCAAACCAACCAAAAATAGTGTTAGAAATCCTAGAATTTATCATTCAGAGTACAACTGTTTCACATATTGCTCGAATGTTTTCATTGTTAAGTTGACGTGTATTTACTAAGACAAATTGATGTCATCAATTATAACTTTTTTTTAAATCAGTCTCTCCACATCTCCTTGGTTGTCAGGATAACTTCAATCTTGAGGTTAAATCTCCAACGTGTACAATTTTGAATTGAACACCGACTTTCTGTTCATGGAGAAAGCCGTAGCTCCAAATTCCTTTCGTTGTCCCATTTCCGGGTTCTGTTTCTATCTTCATGTCTGCAAGTTATTACAGATTCAGGATAATTTATTACAAACTGGAAGTTATGACACATGTAGGTCTATTCCTACCTTTAGACAAGTCGGTTGCTTCATAAAAATCGACACAACTTAGTTTTATTCTCGCATCAAGGTTTTGGGCATTTGTTCTTTGTGTACAGGTCACATATGCTGGTATAGGGTGCATATGTAAATCGAAAACGATATATAGTCACGTGTGAGAAGTCGAGTGTGCAAAGGGTTAAAAGTTCCCGTTTTGTCCAATTGTCCTACTAGAAGAATATGTAAAGAATGTGCGAGTTGTTGCCGGTAATAGCTTAATTACATGGATTTCACATTGATTATCACCAATCGATATAAAGCGTAGACCGAAAGTCGCATGAACACCCATTTATTGTTCAGAGAATGAACGGCTTCCCAGCTGAACGAACGGGCACGAAATGCTTCGGTAGCATCCATGTTTCTTGAAGCAAGGTAAAACATTTTCTCATGTTACATGCATTGATCTTTGAATTTTCAAAGCGGCGTTTTTTGGCTATTTTAAAAGAACAACTCGAAGGATGTAACGGTTGTAGATGATTGTTAAGCTATACTTGTGGTCGAATCATGACTCGAGGGCTCCAGACAACAGTGGCAGGTCGATTTAATAATTAATATTGTGAAGCCTGGCTTTATGATTAATATTTCATCTCATGCAACTCTCGCGTCTAGCCGCTGTATTGACTAAGCCCTGCTGGAAAACCCACGCACCTTACAAATTCTTCGACTTCGAGTGAAGACTGTGTAAATTAAATATCAAGACCCCCCGCCGAGGTTGTCGAATAAACCGTTTCCCTGTGCGGAATGGGGTAAAAAAAAACAGTATATAGTTAGAGCTGTGTTAGATAGTGAATACTGTTATATGACTTCTTAGTTTTTTGGGTTTTTTCCGTCACTAAATTATAATCATCATATCAGAGTTAATTGTAGGTTCTTTAGTGTGTTTGAAGTGTTTTGATTCTAATGTCTGTGAAAATTTTCAATTCATAAATAGGAATTCTCTCTGCTACGAACATTTCCCACGCAAAATGAAAAACCTACTGACTGCGACCGCTAGTTGGACTGTAGGATAACATGATGATGATGCAGAAACATGCAAAGTTTCCGTTCTCTTGAAAAATCTACATCCGATGTTAAATTCCGAGGGCAACAGAATTTCAATGACAGGAACATATAACTGTCACATGTTGCAGCGATGTATGAAAATTTTGGGCAAATCAAAACAACTACTTAGCCGAGAATGGTGTCGTTATCTCACTGTAGTTCTCTTATTAAAACAACCTCTTCAACGCTGACGGACCTGGGCCGCCAGGTTGACTACACGTGTACAATGGGTTCAAAAACAGATCCGTGTCGTCCAGAATGCAAACCGTTTGCGTATGGACTACCTTGACAGCCTGCATAGTAACATCTCAAGAAAGCTAAACTTTGTCCATTTGAATTGCTTAAACCTAAATAGCAGAGACAAAAAGCCCGTACGTGTTTGTTTTTATAGTTCGTGTCAATATAACCACCAATTCAAGACCCCATTACCGTATGTCCAACATTCTTGAAGATTATTTTTTCGTCATGTAAAGAAAATAACATCAAATCCTTACAATGTCATAGTTCAAGTATGGGAAATCAAAATTACGTTTGTTGACCGTTTTTGGAGTCCCTTTTTATAATCGTTCTAATATCAAAAGATGGAGTGTGCAGTTTGGATTGTGTTGATATTCTATTGATGCTGTCTCCTTGCAATAAAAACATTAAAACTCTTTTTCTGAGTAATTTCTTTTCACTACAAAGCAACCGTATTTTGCAAATAAGTTTCTCCGTCACACAATAATTTTCTCAAATTCTTGAAATTTGCCTCAGTTGTAACTCACAAATTTCTAAAAGTGATACCGAAGACGAGACAGCCACCAGGTTTTACCGAAATACAGACCGACAGTTAGTGAAAACATCAAGACTATGATGTATCCAAATTTTTCCACTGGCTCGCCAAGAGTCTCGTGTATGCCATTACTGTTATTGGCTAACTTTCCGGCATTATGTACGACCTGTTGCAGTATTACGGGCGACCTGTTGCGACCATACGTACCTGAGAATTCGTGATGCCACTGAAACAAGGAACTTACATGTTGAACGAGTGTGGGCCTCGTCGGTACACCCTTCTCATAATTTATTTAAGGGTGCTAAACGGTCAACAATACTGAATTCATGCAAGACAAATAGCAACTTGTCCCCGGTGTGACCCCAACAAAGGTCTGGGCCTTTACCTTCGTGTATTGAACCGGCTCTATGATGATCAATTTCTTAAATCACGTGGATGTTAAACACTATCTACAGCAAATATTAACGTTTGTATGCCATTGCTGTCGCTGACCGAAACACGCATATCCGTAAAATGAGAACCTGCAATCAAAATTGAAAAGTTAACACGAAGGTTCGATAGGAAATTATCTCAAGAATGACGTCGTTTCTACAATTCAGCGGGGACCGTGACGTTATTTTACACGCAAGGTATTTACTGAGAAAACTTCATGAGCAAGAGAATGGAAATAAGTCTCATTTCCAAAATGAGAACAGAAAAGCGAAACTTTCTTATTATTTACTTTTATTAACCCTTTTAAAAATGAGATTTCCTTACCTTTGTGCTGGACCAATATTTATTATGGACCTAAAAATCTTTTTTCAAGAACATTTACAGTGCGAAGCCTTGTTGGTCCCTGTACAGAGGTGTTTTGCTTATAAACGCATACTCCACAAAGAAACGGCTATTTTTTGATTTTGGTTCTGTGCTCGGAAAGAATTTACAGTTTGTTATCGCTTGAGACCGCGCTCGGTGCATAAAATGACTCGCCAAATGACATCTTTGAGTAAGGAACAATTGAGACCCATTTCATAACTTTAAGTCGTCTGAATCGAGGTTATTTTTTCGTAAGACGGTTGTATAGGAGCTTTAATTTTATGAGAATGAGAATGGTACGGAATTTAAAAAAAAAATTCAGAGAATAGCAGATAAATTGGGTTGCTTGATGAGATAATCGATATTTGAACATCACTCAGGTAAATTTGGTGAACAGCTAATATTGTGGTCTGAGCACTGCGCCATTTTGTTAGTTTGGCAATGCGCAATTGTTTACTAAACGCCAATTATTTCTTGTAATGTTCACTTATGATCATTAAGAGGGCGGTGTAGTCGGCTCGAAATGTGTTATGCCTGATCGTTGCTATTGTTTTATCAATACACGTTTACCGCAGAAGGTGTCTCAGATAACGCCTTTTGAAATGGACATAATACATCGATCTATACTGAACGCAAGATCATCGATTTGAAGAAAATTGAACACAAAAACGTAGACACCGAGAGTTAAATGAGGTGTCTTAAAACCAGCGGTGGTTTGACATCGCAAGAAGAAACGCAAATAATGGGTTGTCGCATATATTAGTTCTGAACATTTCGAGTGAGGTATTTGCTTGCAGTTGTTTACCTAAGTACTCGGAGTTCAGGATAGATACAGACGTGCTGAGAGCAGAACTGCAATGAGGGAGAGTGGGTTAGTCTTAGTGTTACGACGCGTGCAAGAGGAAAATTCAACTTGCAACTCTTTAGATAATTGATTCTAGTTATAATTAAGTTGGAAAGTAAATGGACGTAGAAATTATTGCCCGTAGTAACTAATCGCGTCAGAAGTAAAAGTTACTTTACGTCGAATGAGTGCATACTTACCAATAAGAATACCCGCGTTTTTAAAAAGTCACGCGAAGTGAATGACAAACCAAATCGAGACCTCGTGTTTACGTCAGTACAGATTTTGATGTTATGTCTCTACCACCGGGGACAGTCGTCTCGGTATTGCCTGTACAGCAGGTGAAGGGCACATAAAGCATACCAAATGTCTTGTAAAATTTAATAACTCATTAATAAAACCGTGTGACGTGCCTCCATTCCTATGCACGATATTTTCATATTGTGTGCATCATTGTGAAGCATTAATTTGCTTATACTGCGTGTTGCATTTCACAACAAGTATTTTTAATGAACAGGTTGGATGGGAACATGTGGACATCTGTAAGCAGAATATTTGTAAGGGACATTTCAAAAGTATTTGATGGTCAATTATTTGTTAAAAGTTTATTTAATAGAGATATATATTTGATTTAATAAGTGTGCATTCATAATGCACAAATCATAGACCCAGTGTGGATTTCACATGTTTAGTCAATCAGACAATTGTTTTAATCCCTGTTCTCCAATTTTAGAACCAAACAGAATTATCAACTAATGTTTACACAAAATCGTTGGAACATAGAACGTTATTAGCTTTAAATAACGAACGTCATTGTTGTCGTTTGTTTATCTTTGTACAAGCTAACTAGCTAGGTATTCGTTACCTTAATATTTTAATTGTGGCATACGTAATGAATAGGAATAAATCGATAGGAGGACAGGCTTTGTACAACCATCAAGATGGACAAACAGGCATATTGGCCGCTGTCAAATGTCACAGTAGCACAACAGTTCCACAATTTACGCCGTGACGGTGTTGCATCGAGTGACGTAATCACTTTGTGCGCCTCCTGCCGTAAACTAGATCAATGTAAATGGAAGTGCACTGGCGTAGACCGTACGTGTAACATTTTCTCGATTTCAAATCAAAATTGTTATACAATAGGCGCATAACGCGTGAATGGTTCGAAAACATATCATTCGATGTCCGTCATGGAATCCGTCGGGAGTGAATGGCAGACTGTTGCATTGCAAACAAACTAGTGTTTTGTCTGATCAAAGAATTGCGTAATTGCCCAGCCCGTGGGACGTACGTTAGGAATGATTTCTATTCAGACTAAATTGATATGCGTTTGACATGCACTTAAAGTTTTTGATCACTCATTCGCACCTTGTCAAATACGATAACAAAATGGAAGTTAAGTTCGCGGTGCCAAAGTGTTCATGTGTGTTACATCAAAATGACGTAATTTGAATGACAAACAGCAGTTTTTACCCCCAAAGCATTTTTACATAAAAGAAGAAAACTGCACTTGTAATTTTATTTATTTTTGATTACTAGTTAATTTCAAAGTTTCCGACACCACAAAGATATTTCGGTTGGTCTGTTCCCTTCGGAAAACGCATCAGTCACACGCAAAGTCGTCTTGCAAATGTATTAATGTTAACAACATAGCAAAATTTCCAATGTTCATTAACCACTGACGTTGTTATGAGAATTTTATGTTTATGGAAAAGAATTATCTAACACGTTTTCGTAGTAAATTTCAGCCTTATTGGCATAGTTTCACATTCCCGTCCATATTAAAGATACATTTTATTTTATGTCATTACGTAACTCTTGAAACGAATTTTAACGCAAACCAAATTAGACAAAGCAATTCGCATTCTTTCTATACTTCCTAATTTATTTCTTTTGTTTTACATGTTTTAAACCGGTTAAAACAATCATAAAAATATTTTTAAATACAGTAATCAAAGGTCTTTTAATTTGCAGATGAAATCTTGCTGGACAAAGACGAAAGACCATTGGAGCTAGCCTTGAACGCCAAGAGCACGCCACGTTTCGTTCTAAGCGAGGGTCCGCCGTCATCCAGACGTAACGAAATCAACACTACGAACTCACATGTGTCAGATTTGGAATCTAGTTTAAACCTGTCCGTAAACAGCGGAGATTTAGAAAACACTATTTCTCCGGCAGTCAGGCGCAGGAACAAAAATAAAACCAAGCAAGAGCGCGCAGCTGACAGACAGAAGCGACGCACATGGACGGGGGGTTTTGACGACGATAGTATGGAAACGTCTAGTGTTAAAACTTGTCCAGAGATGTCGCCATCTGCTCAACTCATTGCCAACCGACGAGGGAGATCTTTAAAAAAGAACAAAAACGATAGTGGTGAGAGAAAAAGAGCACGGTCTGCTAGCAGAAACCGCCTGAGTTTTAGATTTAGTTTTCGAAAGTCGAAGGAAGTTGAAGAAATTTCCGACAGGACTGAACTTTCAATAGAAGATCGAGCTCCAGGAATTTTAAAGATTTTTGGTGAATCTGTTGTACCAGGTGCTAATTATAAAAGCGTTCTTGCCACCAATGAAAACACTGCGTCCGAGATAGTCAAGCAATCCTTAGAAAGATATAACCTACCACCGGAAAATTCTTATCAGTTTGTGTTGTGTGATGTAGTCGGCCGCTTCCGTAATCCGACAAATGACGACGACAAGCCCGAATGGGTTACCGAGCACGTGCGTGTTATTCCTAACAACGAGCGCCCTATGGTTCTCCAGTCTCTGTGGAAACCTCAGGGTGGATTGTGCAGACGTTTTGAGTTGATGGAAAAATCCGCCGTGGCCGCTGACGGCGGATTTGTCGATATAAATGACAATACTGGGACATTTGGATCTCCAGTCTCTAGTACAACAAGCGGTTCGGGATATGCGGGTAGAAATCCCAGCAATGCTATAACAAACGACTCGGCCTCTTTGGACGGTTATATTATTCAGCCTTGCCAGCGCTTGTCGGGGACAACAGTTAGCAACGCCACATCAAGCGTCAATAGTGGCTGCGAATTACCAGTAAGACCTCCGTCACAGTTGCCATTTTTCTTAACTCTTCGAGGCTATAATTCCTGCAATGACTACGTTTTGTACACAATAAGCGATAACGCAGCCATGATAGGAAGCGATCAAATTGGTAACCACACGGTGGATATCTGTTTGACTGCTCCCGATATATTGCCTCAACATTGCTGGGTTTGCAAGAAGCCTGCAGAGAAAACAACAGATCTAGATGCTGTTGAATCTCCAGTAGTTATTACCCTCGCCCCTTTAGTGGGAGCCGCGGTATACGTCAATAACAAGCAAATAACAAGCGTCTCTGAACTGTGTCCAGGCGACCTTGTCGCTATGGGAGAACACTATATATTTCTGTTCAAAGATCCGACCATATCTAGTGAGATCCCACGCAATCTGAATTGGCTGTCCCCTCGAAAATCGGATACAGAGAGGCGAAGATCGCTCGTTGAACTGCTGGACGGTGTCGACCATGAAACCGACGCTGATGTCATTAGAAATCAACATCGAGCAGAAACATTGGAGGAGTGGGAGGAGACGAGAAAGAGGGAGTGTGATGAAGCAGGCCATACATGTAATCGACTGAAAATATCTTATGAGCACGACAGGGAGGACAA
The DNA here is from genome assembly GCA_002633005.1 of Phoronis australis. Classification (NCBI taxonomy): domain Eukaryota; kingdom Metazoa; phylum Phoronida; family Phoronidae; genus Phoronis; species Phoronis australis. The sequence continues at coordinate 668,944 of NMRA01000145.1, forward strand.
TATCTTGGAGCAATGTGTAACAATTATGAATCCTTTGGACGAAGGGTTCCCACTTACGCCGGCCTATCTTCTTTGCCTCTGTGTAGAATACTCAGCGGTAAAGTTTACCCAACACGACACAAGAAATTTGTTGTTGAAGATCTCCAGTCTTGTGCAAAGCGCTGCATGGGTAAGTACGATAATAAAAGTTTCATTTTTTTCAAAAATTCAAAACTTAAGTTCTAAAACAATTACTTCACTTCAGAATCGATAGTTTCAACAAACTATAGTATTGTTCAGATCATCAGCAAAACCATTGTTTGATATCTTCCTACACTCTATATGCCTTTTTGAATTATCTCTCTCTTTTATCCATCAACCCTTCATCCCATCGACCTATTCATATATTTATTCATTCGTTTAATATCCAGCCGCCCTTATATGCATGCATGCTTATACTTACATACACGCATGCATGCATACATACATACTTACATATATACATACATACATACATACGAGTATATACATACAAATATACTTACATACATAAATAAATACAATGCAATACAACACATACATACATACATACTTACAAACACACATACATACATAAATACAATACAATACATACATACATACATACATGCATACATACATACACAGATATACAAATATACATACATGCATGCATATTCTCCAACGTTATATTCTTCCACCAATTCATTCGTATACGATGAATGTTTTCGTATAGTCTGGTACTCATTTTCACATCCTTCGATTACAGCTGAAAACAATACCAGCAAAAGTTCTCAACGTAGTGACATTCATTTCATGTTCCAGGAGCGGACAAAAGACTTAGCGAGTCGGCAGACTGAGAACGCGAAATTCGATGACAACAGCGTGTACCTGCACTCTCTGTTGTCCGATATCCAGCCCATCATATTCTGGATGGCCAACGGTCTGGAGATGCTACACTTTTTTCAGTGCAATCTCTCAACCTATATTACGGAGCCTCATTTGTCCCTGCCAGTTGGAACGCGTGAATCCCTTGTTGGTGCCGATAACGAGGTGGTGGCTGTTCTTGAAGAGGTCGTCATGTACACGTTTCAGCAGACTGTTTACTACCTTACGAAGGTAACGCAGTGTTATGGACATTTTAACGGATGGGTGAAGGAAATATTTTGCATCGGCGAATGAATAAATGAGTGAACAAACTGTAATTGCTTATTCATATCTGTGTTCGTGAATAACTCCAAAGTTTTATTAACATACATGTATCTAATCGTCAAACGCAAAATTGCGTTCTTCTGCTTGAAAAAAGGGTCGGCAACTTATCCTTTCAGTAGCTAAATTCAGCTCTTCGGTGAAGTTTGTATGGAACTTGACCAGTTTTAACCTAGGTATAAACACTTTAACCTTTCAGACGCTATATATGGTGCTGGCAACCACATTAGACTCCAACCCGTTCACTCCGCCACCTGACGGCAGCGACCAGAGTGCTATGACAGACATCATACACGTATTCGAGTCCACTTATCAGATTGTCACTAAGTACAAGCTACACAAGGACATCGTGTCTCAACTGTTTTGCTATCTGTTCTTCTTTACCAACACCTCGCTATTCAATACTCTGATGGAAACAGGTGAGTTTGGTAGCTTGTTGACGATAAAACACTGACTTCACAGCCTCATTGTTTTCATCTTCTTGACTCTTTGCAATATATACATGTACATAAACATACAAACACACACACGCACACACGCGCGCACACATACTATATATACTTTTATCTCCCGCGCTTCAGCTGCATTGTACATGTACCTTGGAGACCCGTGTATTGCGAGTTGTTTGATTGTATCGTTGTTTTTGGTTAAAATGGTTGTCTGAATTGCTCATTCCGAACTATTCTGGTCGTAGACATTTGACACTTTGGTTTATGATACAATTTCCAAAAGATGTCAGTGACCAATTTCGCTAAATAATGAAAGTTAAGATTCCACTGTCACTTTGGCCTGGTGCAAAAATGACAAGGCCACTGGAGCACAAAGCTCTGTCGAAAGCTACATTGTACAAATTCGTGAGCTTTCTGACTCTGCATCAACTGCCATGCAACAAAAAAAGCTGTCGATTTAATTAGACGGTCTGATGAGGTCTATGTCAATAACATGATTCATACCGCATTTCAGGTGCAGGCAAAAAGTACTACAGCTGGCACAAAGCTGTGCAGATTCGCGCCAACCTCGACATCCTGGAGAGCTGGGCGGCAGAGAATGGGTTGCAGGAAGAAGCGGAGAACTATTTCACGACTTTCAGCACCGCCATTAACCTTCTGGCGACACCAAAACACCAGTTGCTGCACGTGAGTTGCTTCTTTGTTATTACACGTACGTTTATCCTGAACATTTCAGTATTTTTCCTCAGATTCCCTCTTGGAGTTGCACTTGTCATACAGGAAATCATGTGACTTTCAAACTGGAAAATGATTGGCCGTATGACTGACGGTCACACACGCGCAGATAACGTTCACGTTCGAAAGAAAATTTGAGGCTGCCGAAATACCCTACGTGTTCCAAATGATCGTCAATCTTACTTTCATTTATTTGACTGTTTCCCTCACAGAAACAAAAATAGCACTAAAATGGCCTAAAAATATTTTATTAGCATTTTAATGTTCTTACGAATTGATTCATGTATATTGTGGTGTTTTGGAAATAATGTAATGGTTTTTTGGTACATCTTAAAGCAGAATAATTACCCTATTGTCCGGGCTGAGTGTGAGCCAGTGTAAGGGCTTCTACAAAGTGGTGTGAAGTTATTTTTGAGGAATTCCATTCATTTTCAGATGTGGTAACGTTATATACTGATACTTCAAACATAAATACTTTTATATGTGCTAACTGCGAAGCGATACCGAAGCTAATTTACAGTGAAACAACACGTTTAGGTGAGATAAAAGATCGTATATATTATGACAAACTAAACTACTACAGATATCGGTAATTACAAAAGTTATGTAATATGTTGAACTGTATACATAATTTTAGGCTGACTGGACGACGTTGCGAGCCGACTTTCCGTCTTTAAACCCAGCTCAACTCCAGCAGCTATTGGGGGAGTATAACTTGGGCAAAGACAAGCCTCGACCGAGAGGGTGGTTCCCGCCGCCCGAAGAAGTAGAACCGGCTCTGCGAAAAGGTTTGTGTGGAAAAGCCTTACTGCGTCCACTTCATTTTGTTAAGAGATTTGGGTTATTAGGTTCAACAATTTACGAATATTAGACGCTCTGCTCACACATTAGAGATAGAAAATGGTAGAAGAAATGGTATTCCCGGTGTGAAAGAACTTGTAACAATTGTAATAAAGGAGAGACTGAGACAGAAGAGCATTGCTCGATTAGTAATGGTAGATTTGAGTAATAGATTCATACCACCCTGCCACGATATCAAGTCTCTTTTTACCTGGAGAACAGAAAACACTTTTCAAAACTTTTTAATGTATAATATTAAGGGCAACGATGGTCAGAATCGAAATATTAAATCTTTAATGGTTGTGTACGCGTCTATAAAGTTTGCATATACTATTATGAACTGTGTACCTGTGGTCTCTTGTTCAAATAAAGATATTTTTTGTTTAACGATTTATCGCGCAAGGCTGATTGTGTGATGGCGTGTCATAAATGTAAATTAAGCGCTGTTGAGGTGATATGGCTATTACCTTGGGACATCTCGTTTCACACTATGTCGACTGTAGAATATATTGCTTTAATTTTGCGATCCTCATAAAAATTTAAGCCGTGACATTAACCCTTCTGTTTTTCTAGCCATGCTCTGCCGGAACAGAACTCAAAAGTGCCATTTTGTACTTGATAAACAGCTCCATTCTCATTTTATCTTACTCTGTAGTTGAGCACCTTTGACCGGTCGATGTAACGCACAATATAACATTAAAGCGATTATAAAAACTCGTTTGATTTAGACTACTTACCGTTATGTAATTGGTTTCATATTGTTCCTTGGTCAAATTAGATATGATTTCAGATCAACCAATTAGCTCATTGGACCAACTAAGGTTATTGTTTGAGGCCATCCTGCAGATGGTGGCATGTCACGGCGTGTCATTTTATGTACCGAGTTCCTTTTTGGTGGATTCTCAGTTCTTTGCTATCCTAGAAATTATTCCTCGTCTAAGTAAGAGTGGAGATCGATTTCATCGGAGTAAGCATGCTCAAAAGTTAACTTCTTTGACGGAACGCGAATTAATAGCTGCTGCTGCTATAAAAGATGACCCGCTAAAGCACTTGACCAACCTTTTGACAATTTGTACCGAGCATATCCTTTTAGCGCCATCTTCATAGCCCTTGAAAGGTCTCAGTGTAGTTTACATCTGCTACAAACATATTGGCGTTTGTCAAATTGTTGTCCGTCCAAACTCTTTGAGCACCTACACTTTTTCGATTTCAGGGGAGATAATGGAAAGTTTTAATAGCCACCCGCCATTGGTTTTGCCTGCGGATGAATTCGTCATGGACCTGAGCATCGATGTCAGTGACCCAACATTTTACGAATATCTGAATACAGTCAACACTACATACGGGGTTTCGGACGGTAAGTGACGCCAGATGTTTAAGTCACCTGGAACCAGGATCCATTCTTTCTACTCGAAGTAGAACTCGAAGCTAGTTTTGTTATTTTCCGTTATGCTTTTGTGCAAACTCAATGTAAGTGTATATTGCTCTGTGCTCGAGCGCATTCTATCTTTTTTAGTCCATGTTTGGATTTAATGACCATCAAATTCGAGATGAAAACCCGAGCAACTTTTGAGTTCAGACTCGAACTTTTTGCCGCAATGCAAGCTATGATTATACAGTTATTTACGAATCCCATTATGCAACCAAGCATAGAATAATGGACACTCATACTGAGATCGCACGAAAGTAGAATAGAAAATGTCAAAAATAATTTCGAGTTCGATCTTCGGACCCAGGACAACGCAACATAATTTTGTTTGTCGAATTAAAATAATTGACTAAAAGTAAAAAAGTACATAACGGTAAATCAACAATCAGTAGTGAATTGATCCAACTCTGTTTAAGGAATTACGGCAATGATTGTATCAAAATACAACAACACCTTGTGTAGATCGGGTTCGCTTCCTGTTAAAAAATGATGGTGTGATAAACATTCAAAGATATTCTTCTTATTTTCCAGACGATGGGGACAGTGGACTTTGTGTAGGGCACACGCCCTCCTCGTCGCCAAAAGCAGAGACGAACAGAATGTCCTACTCTGATGGCGATGACCTTTCTCGAAGCTTTCAAGGAGACAGTTACCAAATTCGCTCTACTAGGGACCAGCGCCCCCATCAGAATCGTTCTCAGAAAAATAGTGAAAGTAACGTCCGCAAATTAAACCTAAAAACAATTGAACATGATCAGGTTCGAGAAATCCCTCCCACTCGCCCACCAAAAAGTTCTCCAGGTCACTCGAAGGAAACATCTGGCGCATTAAGAACGAGGTCACGGCGTTTTTTACACGAGTACGTGAATGACATTGATGACGACATACCTTATACAAAGGTGGAGATCCATCGGCAACCTGAGGAAAATGAGATTATAATATCTGAGCCCCCTCGTTTACCCCCAAAACAAAAGTCAAATTCGCCAGTGGCTCCAAAACCTACAGTTATGCATTCTGGTAGTAGTCCTGATGTTTTAGGTGCAATGAAAACGTCGGCACCAACGGGAAATCATAGAACGCGGCAACGATCGCCAACAGAGCCTCCTATTGTGCCGGCGACCTGGGAATCTTTGTACAGTCAGAGGAAGAATCAGAGACCCAGTACAAATAACAGACGTCGATCCAGTAGTGAAAATGCCCACAGGCAAACGACGAAAGCGTCAGAGTCCACAATGTCGTCAATGCCGGCAATATCAGTAACTCCGGCGGAAAGTTCGAGATCAATACCCGTGCTTGGGCCACCGTTAAAGGTTTCCGGAGTTGGAGGCAGACAGAAAGATCACTCGCATTATGTAGACGTTCACTCAGCATTGCCAACTTCTCGACACGTGAACGGTTTGAAAGTGATGCCGCTGACTACTGACGACCAACATCCCAAATCACCAGGCCAACTGCGCAAGACAGCGACACGTAGTGCCCAGTCACCGAAGTCGAGTTCTGATAGTAGGTTATTTCACATATTGTTTCCATGACAGCTATAGCTTCCAATTTTTAACTACTTACTTTTTCTACTCCGTTGTCCAGTACCTCATTCGTTTTCATTCGCCGTAACCAATTAATTCTTGCCATGACGTTTATTTTAGTCTGCGGTTCACACGTTTGTATTTTCCATCATGTACTGTCACTTTGCTTTACAAAATGGCACATTCAAACGCAGTTCTCCGTGGAGTTGAAGGATATACAGTAACGTGCTCAACTGAAGTTTCAGGATCTAACGACTTGGTGTTACGTCAGATATTTCAGAGCTGGATCAGTACGTACATCGTGAGCTGCAGTTGGCTGACGAGCGGCTCCCATATGATAAAACCCCTGATGTGTTCGTTGTCGACCTTGCGAAGAACAGCAAAGGACTTGGTTTGGGTCTCATAGATGGAATGGTGAGTGAATTTACAAGGGAAGGTCTTTTGTGTATACTGCATTTCCAGAGTTTTTGGTTGTCTCCACCTGAGATACTATATGTTATCTGTGGGGTAGTTCAGTCTCCGTTTACTTGTTCTGATAGCGTTATTTCACAGATATTTGATTGCGTGAATAAAAATCAACGTTTTTTCAGTTGCAATCGTACGTCTGCTCATCAACGTGCAAAGTGTATGCTTCGGATGTCTTTTGCCCGGAGCCGTATGAACGAAGTTTTTCGTACACGATGCTTAAAAATTTGGTAAACTGTTTTTACTTGTGATTGTAGTTTACTCCTCTGCGAGCGTCCGGTATATATGTGCGGACCCTTGTCCCCGGGGCTCCTGCTCACAAAGACGGTCGACTGAAACTGGGAGACAGGATACTGGCTGTAAATGGAATTAGTCTGGTGGGCGCTGACTATCAAAGGTAAGTCGAATGTGGCGGCCATTTTGATTTGGTCGGAAATGTTTTCGAAAAGTCTGTTAATCGAGCACAGACTATATTGCTGTACCAACTTCCGTTTTACAATTCTGGATGAAAATCAGAATAATGACGTTCTCAAAGTATTTTACATCATTGCCCATGTTTTCGGGGGGGGGGGGGCACTCACTATACTTCTGACGGGAATGCAGCAAAATTTAAGAAAAAAATAGGATACGTCTCCATTTAGACATTCAGTGGAATTGAAATAAGAGACTCATTGGCTGGGCGCTCCCACGTGACCCTTTCGTGGAGTTTTGCTCCAGAAACATTACTCATTTGTAAGGTGAATTTCTATAAGGCTATAGCAACCTTTTCGTAGGGATTCTTGATCAGCTATTTTTAACCCATTAATTGTAGTACAGGAATAGATGCCATGTTCAGTAACAAAGTACATCTTTTGAAACCATTGTTTTAAAAATAGCCATATTACTAAAACCCTTCTATAAATTTTGGTAGTTGAACCTTTGTAGAGTTCTAAACTCGCAATCCTTTTGTAGGGAATTATAACCTGAAAAGGCACACTTCCCTATGGATTTTTTTTGGAAAAGACACTCTTTTTAGGGATTTTTTCTCGGAAAAGGCACCTTTTCGTAAGTGTTAGTGAAAAGTCACCCATTTGGGCGGCGCGTCCCGTATACCTTTTTAGGAGTACCCTCTGAATTCTTGTTGGAAACGGTGCCATCTGATTTATACTGAGAAAAAAACGACTGCTGTTGCTTATTAATGAGAGAAAGAGTTAGATCCTTTGCTTGGCTTTTCATTTTCAGTGCAATGAAGCATATACGAGCGGCTGGAGAGAACCTGCGCTTTCTCGTTGCCAAGAGCGACAGTACGGTTGCCATGAAAATTACCGCTTCAACGTGCTGACTAACAACTTCCGACAGAGTTCGTCACCTTACGGGAAAAGAGCGATCGAAATGATGTTTTGCGCGGCTCCAGAGGCAATAAACTCGATTTGAAGCAGAATTTTTTGTGATTTCACATCGTTTTGCCAAAAATCTTTCATTTGAGAGACATTTGTTAGAAATGACAGTAGAGGCTAAAATTATTTCTACTTTTATACACATATCGATATGGCTACGTGCTTACCTTCTAACCATGTGCTGAGTGACAACACCTTTACATTTATGTTACAACTATCTTTTTGATCTATTATTATGTTATTTATCATTTTTATTACAATACAGAAATCAATGCAGTATAAATGTTTTTGTATTCACAACTGGTCTGTGCTACCAAGGTAGCAAGTCACTAGTGAAGTATAAAAATCTTAGAAGTACCTTGGTAAAATAGGCGATTATTTATTCAACAGGACTAACTACCCCCCCTCCTCTATCTATCTCTCTCTCCCTCTCCCTCTCCCTCTCTCTCTCTCTCTCTCTCTCTCTCTCTCTCTCTCTCTCTCTCTAAAGCAGTTTCTAAAGTTTAAAAGTGGAAATCTATGAACCGTTTTAAAAGTAGTGAACACAAGTCAAGCCGTGTATAGGACAAAATGACGATTACGTCAGTTCAGTTTTTAAATATTTCTATTTTGCAAACAAATCTGTATGTATGAAGCATACTTGAAACATGTACTTTTGCACAAATAATAACAGACACAGACATAGCATTTCATTTGAGACATGACCCAAGACTAGAATTTTAATAGTAAATATTTTCAAAATAGAATGGGTAAACACAGCACAAATAATTGAAACAAAATAGTTTACTACATTGTTACCGTTTACACAGCGGAGATGATTGCATCTGCTTTCATTATTTTCGCTTCCCATAGAAAATTTTTGGTGGATCATTTCAAATTGACCCTAAATTAAACAGAGATCAATTTAATTGAAATTATCACGTAGGAAAATGCCATGTGTTAAATCTTGCTATGTAAATGTTTTTGAAATAACAAAATGTCAGTCAAAATCTGATGACATAAAACTGACATTAATTTCTGTCACTACAATTTAAGATCGGCATATCACTGGTTTCAAGGAATCATTGAGTTTTAGAAAAATTACGAATTGAAAGTATGCTTTTAATGAATGGCTTTAATTTATGTTAAAAAGGAATCACCTCTGCACCCATCAATCACTGATCCATTGTGACCAGCCGCAAACTCAAAACGGCCTTGCACAAATAAAAAGTGGAGATCATGACGAAATAAAATATAAAACTACACACGCAGACACAATATAAACGCTCCAATAATAACAAAAACTATGCTAATAACAAACTTTTCTAACAAAACGACAATTAAAATAGCATAGTCTTATCACACACAACGTACGTTTGAAAGACATCATTCAATTGATTCTGGTCAAACTAACACGTACAATACATGTATCCTCTGCGTATACATGGTGATGATTTAACTGGAGAGATTATGACTGCCCATGATTCACTCTCCCGGGACAACTGTCAAAAACATCTCTTTGGTTCTCGATGACCTCTTCTGGCTTACAAGCCAGTGAGATGGCTTAGACTGTTGGTTCCGCTAAACGGGCGGAGTCAATCAAGTGCAGCCAATATGGTCTCGCCATGCGGAACTTCCGTCAGACACTTTTGCAGCTCAAGCCTTTGGTGTCTTTATACATTAGATTTAGCAAAAATATAATCTAAGTGTTATTATTGTTCCCATTAAGAAAGTTAATTAGCTCTATAGATCAATAATGGTTGCACCAAATTGATAATCGAAAGACAGGCACATCATTTATCAAAATAATAGCATTGCCAAAAAGTTTGCAAAAATATCCACGTTTGAATTGCTAAAAATAACAAATCATAACTTCCGGAAGTTACTGTAAAATAGTTTTCCCAGACAACTTTTAAATCACAACTTAAATTGTTCCCTGTGAACACCGCTAGAGGGCGCCGAAATTTTCGTGAGAACCACTTAGTCACCAGTGACCAGTAAAGTCAGGCGGCTCTGCAACGTGGGAAAAACTGTTTTACATGAGGTTGCAAAAGTAATAATTTATAATTTTTCGCATCAAGTTATTCACCTGGGTGAATGATAATATGCGTCACCTAATCCACGTTCTAGTGGCATCTCATTAACCCTTCAGCATCACAAATTGAGAGAAAATGCAATTTGTTACCAAAGTACATGTGACATTGCTTCCGATTACAGTGTTTTCGGGAGAGTCGTTTTGTGACTTATATTGAGGCTTTATCAGAGAATATAGCTCTGGATCTATATAACTTTCGGCGTCCGCAACGATGTGTCAGTAGTTTACAAGGCTGTTGTTCTTTCACAAAAATATGCTGAGTAATTTATTCTTAGCACCGGGGATAATCTATTAAAAGGCAAATACAGTCGCGAAGCCACCATTCACAGCAACTAAGCGTAGACAACACAGTTACGGTATACCGTCTTACTTAACAGACAAATCAGTTAAAACTGGCAATACTTTTGCGTATAAAAATAAAAATAAACAATAAATTAAAGATTTAAATATTTAGGCACTGTTATCGATACTAACGCCAAGTTTAGCATTGTGCCTTCCTAGTAAATACGTGCATACAGCGTACCAATGGAAAAAGGCTCCAATAAATACGAAGCAGTGCCAGATGGCATGTGCGAAAGGAATATAACCGTCAGATTTGAAGAACACCACACCGGCGATGTAGACTAGGCCTCCCAAACCCATTTCAAACACTCCCGAGTATTCCTCCTGAAACAGAATAGAAAATCACAGTACTTTTGTATTCTGTATCTTACGTTACTAATACGATGAATGCCATAAGAGCCCAACTCCACACATTTTCAAAAATGAGGTTTAACAGTAGCTGTGAGAACTGGACAAGCTCTATTTGTGTGCAAGAAGATCCTTAATTAAATTCATTCGATGATGTACTTATAACTAGTTTACCAAAAACCAAATCCAGTTGCACGGACTATGACTTATCGATGGCATGGAAGTCATACAAGCTATACGCTGATCGCTTATATTACCACGAGTGCCCGCAAAAGATTAACCGCAACCTAGTCTCCTGACTGGTCTCTATGATGATAATACAAGAACAGGGATGCGTTCCGCAAACGCAAGACACTTGCGAGGCACTTGCAACAAGAAACGCAGAATACTATCTCAAAATTCAACATTTTAGCTTCGACGATCAATCACTTTGGTGTCCGTCATTTTGCAAGTGTAAGCAAGTAAAATCCCGAAGGCACTCGCGAAACACTTGCCTTTCGACTTAGCGTACATCAGTCTTGCGCTTTACGCTTCCCCCCCCCCCTTTCCCCCCAAGTGTCTTGCGTCTAAAGAGCGCCCTCTAGGGAGATTTGAATCTTGTGAGTTACAAGCCATATCACCCATATCATATGCGAGATGTCTCCATATATTATAAATAGATCATCTGGTGAACGTATGTTGTTAGTGCACACCAAAATTAAGGTATTCAGTTTGAAAAAACGTGAAATTTGCAGGGTAAAATTGATGATGTGAACAGGATATCAATGGAATACAACACGCTATGAAATGCTGGACAGAGGATAGGCTGTAATCTGGTTGTGCTGTAGTAAATGACTCGCTGTAGCGACTACAATAATTGAAGACTAATTGAGGGATAAATATTAACATGCCGTTTGTTGTGTGGAAGTCAAAAACATTTTTGGAAGGAATTAGACATCGAAGAATGCATGCCTCTCATAGCGGAACACTTTCCTACTTCCACAGCTCTCTTCCCATAGCCATGGAAGAATGGTATTTTTAATCAGAGAAACGCAATGACTGAACTAAAACCAAACGGCGTGATATCCTGACAGGAAGTTGTCTATCAAAGATGAGTTTGATAGTGGTACGCTAACGAAGTACAGATAGCGGAGATTGAAACGGGGAATCGTTTACACCACAGTGACTTCTCTCGCCAGACACTTGGTGCGATTTCAGGAGGTTTGGCGTCAGTGAATAATACGGTCACAAAACAATTTCACAATAACCTCGCAAAGTTAAAAAAGAGTAAAATAATATTACCATAGCAAAAACGGCCACAGCTGGACATATTCCCATCATTAAGTAAAGTAACGTTTCCAACCCTTTGTATCTGAAATAAATAATGAACGTCAAAGCGGCAATAAATCTGCCTTTCATCACAAACAAATAACTTTTGATCTAAAACTACTTATCGTTATGAAGTAGGTCTCAAATTGCTTCGCTGCCAATTTAAAAGTGCTTTCAGGGCTTCAAAAGAACAGGCAGTCCGTTATTGTTTGAGATCAGGACGACAGGTTGGCTTGTCACGGCGTGTCATTTCACGTATAAAGCGTAGTTTCAACTAGTAACAAACTGTCTTCATGGCAAACCCATACGTCAGAGTTGAGACAAGTTCTATAGCTGAAATTTGTCTAAATCAAAAGTTTGCCTCTTGGGGAGAAAGCGCCTTTAGAACCGCTTAATTGAAAGTTTACTTTTGTGCACCACAATAAACCATTATAATGTCAAGTTCCTCTATACGAAACTGGAAGCATTTAAATATAAGTGCATAAGCTAAAAAAACAAACATACGACTTTCACTTATGAACCGACACTTAAAATGTAAAAAATCTGTCCACCAGGAATTGAGTCAGTATAAATTGATATCGAAACACAATTAAACAGCGAAATGTGCATCGGTCTTTTATTTCACGTTGACGTTAACATATCCAATTGTTCCGAAACCCATAACTGTCACTGATCAATTTATTCTATTATCCACGTTCATTTCATTTTCCGAAACCTCACCAATATTTCAGCATGATAAGCTTACATGTTACCAAATAACAGTTTAGTATCTGTATTGGAGATTAATATGGTTTCGAACAGATTAGAATTGACATTTGTGCGGCTGTGTTAAACAGTGTAGTTAATAAATATATGTTAAACTACATGTGCTTTTCAATGGGTGTGATGCCGAGGTTGATGCGTCGTGTGAGTACTTTTATGAAGCCAAAAACATAACTATACCACATACTGAAAAGCAAGGTTTCAGAAGTTCTGATGTCACTCGCGTTTTTTTTTCGTGGTTTTTATTTTGCTCGATTCTAGTTGTTGGACTTCCACTTCGTCAACTTGGTCCCCATATCTCGCCCTAGCTACCCCAAATCTCCTCCAAATCCTGCTTTTAGTCCCCATTCAAATTGGCCAAAGCTGAACCCCAAATCAAAGTTAGCTTCCCGGCATTTTCGTGGAGTGGCAGGTGAGCAGACGATATTTGAGATTGTAGTATAAACACCTGCTCCCTGGTTTTTGTATTGTATGGATTTTTATTTATTGGTCACGTGACTGTGTACAATAACCGTTCACTTGACACGGTTATTGCACGACCGAATCAAGAGGTATGTGGTTTAAAATATCTCATAGCGTGACGTCGATAGGAACATGTTTGCAAAGTTCCCGCGGCTTGAAAACACTAGAGCCTCCTAGAGCTTAGATTTGTAGGATTCTACTCATCAAATGCAGAGTCACGAAAGTTCTAGGTTAAGGGTAACCTGGCTTATAATGTTTGGATAGAGGTTACCTGTTTATTCGTATCTAATGATGAACCGAACTTGTGGCAGCTTGAAAGGCTACTAAAATGTGATCTTCACAGATAGCAGTCTATACGTTGGCGAATCTGCTTTGGTGAACCGCTATCCCACAATTCCATGTGTACATGCTATCCCTAACAAAAATGTCAGTCTCGTCTTGAGATGACAACAAGAGGGTAATTGTGGTTTTCAAGAGGTTTTTCTTGAAGTTAATGCTGGATTTACACTTTGTTGTTCAACTGTCTGAAAAAAACGTCACTCAGCCCATTCGAGATTGGTGGGCCTACAAGGATAGGTTTTGTTATTTTTAAGACACAAAGTATTTACGCGAATCAGAGTTTCAAAGGGCTGGCCAGTACATCCAAAACTTAACCGCTTCAATTCATTTGCAGGTTCTTTCAATATCAACGGTGTTGAGTGTTAAAATGTCATGACAAGGAAGTGCTAAGCCCAATTAGGCATAGTTTCATTTGAGTTGTAAACGGATATAAAGTGCTGTTTTAACTTAAGCATAATCTAGTTTCTTGCTTCATGCCATAATTTGCAATGAAAACAAGGAAATTCCTATGTACGTGTACGCGTACACGGAAATTCGCTAAAACAGTACCTTTTTATACTATGTTTTGCCATTGACTGTTGTCCTAGAAACGTTATTATTTGGATATAACAACAGGGGAACTCGAATAGTACAATTGTTAAACAATTTATTACAACAAACTGTATATACATTTCAAACGGTCAAGCATGTCATCATGTGCAGCTTGGGCCGGAGCACTTCGGGTATTTTCGTAGCCTCAAAGTTCCCCTCGGAGGAAAACTTTATCTGCATTCACGAACTTCAGTTATACGGCGAGTCGTGTGACTTTCAAACTGGAGAATGATTGGCTGTATGTCTGAACCTCAAACATGCGCAGATAACGTTCACCGCTCAGGAAACTCGAGTCTACGGAAATACCCGAGGTGTTCCGTGTGGTGCAGGTTGATCGGCAACAGTTCAGTGGATATAAAGTGCCCACATTTTGATAACCAGTTGATACCCGTTATTCAGTGGAGAAAACTGGTTCTCAAAATGCAGGCACCTTATATCCGACTATATATTACGGATTGATCAGGTACATCCAAGACACCTTAGGTTTTTTCGTGGCCTCAGATTGGAGGCTACGAAAACACCCGAGGTCTTACGAGTGCATTAAGCAACTCAGAACTCACCTCTCGTGAAATAGGTACTGATACAATATACCCAAGATTGCCATAAACCAGACGACGTATAATATTTGTGCGCCCCACTGCTTCAGATCTTTCAATGTAAGCCTGCAAATGAAACAAGAACATTCAACTTCTAAGTTTAAAATAAACATTTTCAAGGCCAAAATGTTTACGTCGGCGGCACGAACAAAACAATTTTCAACGATGGATATTCCCACTTGGGGCTCGGATGAATCATAATCAGAGGAAGATCTGACAATACAAAAATACGAAAGGCATTTCATATTCCTCCGTGTTGCGAGCCCTCTGAACCCCTCTGGATCTACGTCTGCACAGCGATTCGGTGACTTTAAGAGTTCCCATTAACTCTTAAAGACATACACGTTCTTGGAATTACGTGTGAGACAACTTTCATTCAATACACGTGTCGACAGTTTCGAGTTTGGCATGAATAACGAATGTGCGATTGCAAGCCACAGAATTTTTAAAATGAACAAGTGGCTTTTATATTGCGCTCCACAGGACACGTCAGTAAAATACATATTTCATATTTCTCTTAAACTGGTAGATAAACGACCAATATAAAGCTTGATAATTCATTTATTACGTATGTGAAGATTGCTGGTTTGCAGGATCTCGGTTTCGCAGTATCATCGGTCACAACGATAAGACCACTAGACCGACAATCTAGAGATCTGTGGTTCGATTCCCAGTTGGGGTTTTTGATTTTTCTGTGTTTACTCGATTCACTATAGGCCAACATTAATAACTGTAATTTCTCTTAACGAGAGCCTAAAGTGGACTTAGTAAAAACTCGGTTGACCTTGCAATCACCGACTCACATCATCGGCCTCTTAAATTCTCTCCAAAGTTCAACACACGAGTACGTAACAATCTTTTAAGATTTGGGAAAGGCATAATTGCAACCTTTTGACAATCTAATGGATATTTTTCGAAAAAAAAATATTAATTTGAACAGTTAAACAGACCTTACTCTCCCGTTGACTTGCTTTGGTAACGTAAAGACACGTGAATTTGTCTCTTTACTCTATCTCATTAATACCATACAATGGACGACACCGTGGACTCGTGTATACGGCAAAAAATTTAAATGCCAAAGAATAAAAGGCTTAAAGATGCTATATCTCCATCGACACCTTCAAGTTAGCTAACACAAACGTCTAAAGTGTTTTCACGTGGCGTAGTCATCAGTGTAACACTGACCATCACTACAATATGTTTGTACAGGTGTGAAGTAACAAATTAATATCTTGGCGTGCAAACGAAATGCGCAAAATTTGAGGTGTAAATTGCTTCATGGTTTCCAAAGTTCGTGCTTTTGTGACGTGCCGCGGAGCTTGCAAGCTATGAAAAAGCTATCGATAATATTTTGCTCGTGCATCTCGCAGATTTTGCCTGTAACCTTCTTACATTGTAATAACAATCTACAGATATTGATTGAAATTCAGACTTCGGTCTCGGTGTCTTCCCGTTCTCGCTCCAAGTTTGACAAAAATACCGGACATGTTAACACATCATTTTAAGCTTTCCGAAAAGTCAGTTTGCTGTCCATTATTACACACCACGATACTACGTCATCTCAGTACGTACCAAGGCGTGTACGAGGCCGCTATGAATACATAAATCACAGCCCTGTCACCAATATGAAAGACGTTCTTTAGGTTTCTGAAAAAAAAAATGAAATGAAAAGCTTATAATTGGTAATTATATACATATAGCATGCATACCATTGCACAACACATTTCATTAATAATTCGTGTCGGTACTTTGAATCACAATTTTCCTTTCTATTCCCAACCACACTTTCATGGTAACATTTCCTCCATTTGAAATTACGGTCTAATCGCGGCAACGCAATAATTTACGATTGCTGCAAAACGTCAACAAGGGGTTTAATTTACACTAGTTATAACTTTACAGATGTGGTGATTACCTCTATCACAACCTCCTGATGGCGATGTGGTAACAGCATTTCTAAAATCTATTGCGGGTCCAAATCTCTCCCCTGTTTACATTGGAACGATATTTCCGTCGGTCATTTCTCAATCCATCCTCAGGTGTGACAGCGTTCTGAGTCACAGAAAAAAAGCACGGGTATGCCGTACACTTATGGTGGTCAATGATGAGCGATTATCGAATTTTGGAGATATTCGGTGGTCTGTTGGTGAGCGCGGTGTAAAGACAACCGAAAGGTCTGTAGTTCAAATCCCACGTCCATCGTAAACATGTTCATCATTGACGACCATGAGAGCATTCCTTACCCGTTCTCGCTCTGCTAAGACAACCCAGTAACACCTAAACCGAGAAATGACTGACCGAGACGTGGTGCCGATGTATATAGAATAAAAGTTGGCGTACTAGAACCAGTTCCTAGACTAGACTGACAGATTTCGGAAATGACAGTTCTATTGTTAGTCATAGTCTCTATCAACAGAGATATTTATCGATGTCTATAGACTTATTATTTTCACGCATAGAAATAATAATTCTACTGACAGAGTTAGTACTGCAGAAAAAAATCCCGTGCTGAACCTCTGCAGCAACAGTACATGTCCCTCTAGTGTGCGGCGACCTTAGTGTTCAGAAATAGAAATCGATAACCATATAATCTCGTCAAAAGTTCTTGTCGTGATCATTTTAAAAGTCATTGGCAAGGATATGAGCTATTGTCTTTATGAGCTTAAGGCCAGAAATGCGACCTTCAATAAAGCAATTAACATGCAAAATCAATAAAAATAGAGTAACGTGTCGTTTGCTAGTCGCTCTAGGCAGCTGTATGTTACTAGACAGGCGACAACAAGCAATGCCTGCAGAATGAGCCATTTTGTGAAACAACTTCATTAATCAAAAAGAGATGTCGTGTTTGTTCACTTGTTTTGCCCTTTTCCTTTTTAGAATTCTCCAAAATTGACACTCATCAGTAGCCCACGAATTACGCATGCGCAATTCAATCACCGTGGTAACTTAGCATATATATCTAAATCCCACTTTTCATGACAACAGGAAAATGATACACACAATTTTTGTTAGGTGTTATGACAAATGATGGGTGTTGCTCCGTAGACTATCCTCTTCGCGTACATGAACAATAAAGTTCTTTACAATAACGTCACAGAGCGAGGATCGAAAATGACAAGTTTTCCACCAAAATAATTACTGCGGATGATACGACTTCAATTAATTTAAACGATGATGAAAAAGCCCGTGAAGTGACACGACAGATCAAAGCAAGGAAATGATTGTGCTCTTGAAGTAAAACAAATCCATTAAAGCCAGGTGGAGTATCCTGTTGACGTGCTGCGATAGAACAACTAATTTGATAATCTATTCTCGCTTTAACTGTTCCTGAAATATTTTATCTCACGAAAAGATCGATATTCACAATTATTATAATGCATGTAATTCAAGGCTGTTCAGTTTATGTATTAAGTATGGTCGCTTGATTGACTGATAAGCATAAAACCTGAAATCTGGATTTGACGTTTGTTTATGGACAAACAGCTTACGTAAAAAATAATTAAAGGTAGGTAAAACGACACGCAGACTAAATTGCATCAACTCTTTCACGAATAGCCCGTTTGTCCCCGTTGCGCCATGTCACTACTGGAACCAAGAACTTTTCCCTGTCAGAGAGTGATAATGGAGTGAAAGATAACTGAAATTTTTACGAATCACACTCACGTACATGTAAGTGGTGTCGTTTGAGGTTTTCTTGTTTTACTGAACTTGACTACAAGCTCTATTCTGGTGGGTTTGCAGATCCAAGTGACCATGCGGTCACATGTCAAAAAGGAAAGATGGTGAACATGGGCTCTTTTAAACTGTGGGACTTTGGTAAAAAGTCTCTAAGACCTTAACGTTTGAGCTGGATTCACACGACCATGAATTAAAATGGTTTAGCTAAGACGTACTAGTAAAAACGGTTCAGTGTAAATGTGTTCTGTTCACAAGACAAATGAACTTGATATTGCTAAAACGTTTAAAACGGAGTTGGACGACAGCTGCCCGTCGCAGCATGAAATGTGTATTCGCGTTAATTTACACCTACGTGAGTACGGAACAAGTTGAGACCTGGGTCCGGGGTCTAATCGTTTAACTCGAAACGAAAACGATCTCGAAAATATTCTTCAAACTTTCCTTTCTCCTCAAACGTTATATCCAGATAATTATCTATTAGTCTGTGCTCAAGTATATTATGGTTTACGTAACCGGGTGTATAATTCAAATTAGCATTCGATGATCCCTAGATTCCCGCTGCAAACTCGAGATTTCGAGTAAAATCTCGAGATTTCGAGATCATACTACTCCACTAATACTCGGGTCTTTGGGCTCGAAATAATATTAATTACCGATATTTAAACGATTTCCGCTAATTTTATTTGTGCGAACTCAAGGCAAACCGTCAATTCTGTGCTTGAGTACATTAGGGTTACTTTGAACTTGATGACTCCAAAATTAAAGCTACAAGCTCCAGTCTGATCACGAAATCTCGAGTTTTTACTCGAGTTTGTAGCTCGAATCTAGGTGTCATCAAGTGCAAAATTGGACTGTACACTCACGTGCGTAAACCAAAATGTAATCGAGTACATTTATCTTGTGTTGTAAAGTTGAACGGAAAATGTCAGAAATGATTTCGAGTTCGCTTTCGAGAACAGAGCTAAGACTCCGGACTCGGTATAGTAATAGAAATTTAAATGGTCTGAATCCGAATTTAGTATTTTGACAGAAGGTGGGTTCATGGCACCTTTAACTTTCGGATTTGATTGAGTACAGCCGCGGTTTTAACTAATGAAAAGCGATTAAAAGATTAAATACTTTCAGAAATGCTAATCCATCAACTATCAGGAGCAGCCGTTAAATAATTAAATTTTGCTTGGATATGTCTGGTCGTAGTCTCTTCTTAAATGATATGACCATCAAACTCTTCCGAAGGCTTTTAGTGAAACGGCAGTCTTCATTGGTAAAGATGTTGTAAGGATAAACTAAGCACACCTCTAACGATTTTCGATAGGAGCAATTTCATTAATGGATGGTGTTACCTACACGATGAGAAATCATTGTTTTCTCAACAGTTTCAACCAAGCGGCTCATTTATACGGAAATATCCGTCACACTCGCTACAAAATGCAAATTCTAAATCCTGATAGAGAAACATTTTCACGCTCATACAGAAGCAAAAGTCAAGTAAAGAAAAGTGTAAAAATGCTAGTTTTATAGGCGGATGCAGAGGATGGATCAAAAGGCCAGCGGCGTGACATTGTCATCGGTAGCCCCAACGTTTTCCTTCGGATAGGGTTCACCTTGCGACATCCCACTAGTAGACTAGCAAATTTTGACAGGGTTAGTCAATGCTTCCACCATTTGACTGCTTTACATAATCCAGGAAACATTTGTTGCCATAGCGACGGGTTATTCCGCCACAATGATTGGCATGTTTCTTTAAAGGCGCATTACGCCGCTGTTTCGCCGTCGCCCTTGAATTCATAACCGAGGCGTTTGAATTTTTGCAGTATCAGCCAGCAACTCAAGTTAGGCATCGTGTAAATGCGCCATTTCCGACTTCGCGATTTTAGTGTTGGCTAACCCCAATTAACTTTAATGCGTTTTCTTGACTCACGGGTGTTTTTGATGTCTTTGTTGGTAACGGAAATCAATTGCTATAACTGAAACAACCATCATGAGATTGCTACAGTAAGAATGATTAGATTTCTTGTAAGAAAACTAAATGATTTTTACTGATACCGCATCAGCGCTCTGATTTACAACACCACTTTTATATTGAGAAACTGATTTTAGGAGGTTAAGTGGCTTAATTCATTTTCCGTTTCTGGCAGCTAAACTCTGAGGAAATGTAGTTTTGATTAGGCCAGTAACACGGGGGGAATAATGCAAATCTGTATTGCAGGCCTTGAACTTCAGTACGTTCCGACCTCCGGCTGATCTTCCTCAGTTATAGATGGCTAGGAAAATAATTTTGGTTCTGGTTGTGCCCGATTTATTTCTGTAGCTGTTAAAAATAAGAAAGCGCCAATCTGCAACATATTTTCAAATTTATTTTTTCTCAAAAGCCTCATTAGCTCACTCAACTTAGTTAAGTAATGGCTAGTCAGCTCCGTCTGCTGCAGTCACCGCCTTAAATGATTGTGAATCAGAGTGGCGTAGGAAGATTTTCTTTAAGCCAGTTCCTCACCTATTTAGTACACAATATGGCTGACAAGAGAAATTTTATTCTGTCAAATTTCTTAACAAAAATACGGAATAAGAAAATGTTAACCTTTTACTACGTTGGCTTCTACTGAATGACCGTTATACAATGGCATTAGTTAAATTTCCGTTGTTGGTAGTAAGGTAATCAGGAGTAAAAAACGATAATTTTGGCACTTGCTTTTGTGCGATATAAGTGAACTACCGTAATGGGGGCGAAGGAAATGGAAGACCCCCGCTTGCCGGTAGCATTACAGCCAGTCGGGTCACCCCGGTAGCTAGTTTGGTCTTCGTAAAACAACGAATTCACTGAATTCGTTTTTGAATACACAATTGAAAACACATTTCAAAACAGCCGCAGACCAGAACGAAAGATACTTTTTGACACGTTTCATAAGACGAGCAGACGAGTGTGTCATAAATTAGGACTGTAGGCGATTTTTTCAATTTGATTGAAGGTAAGATGACACTTCTCAGGAATCTAAATAAAACACTGCACGTTTCAGGTAATGCTTGGTTTCAGTTACAGCAATATTTTATTAAAGCCACACGCAGCGATAATTACGCCAACGTTAAAAGCGCCCATAGCGTGAAATGCATAGAATTACGTTCGCAAAGGAACGCAGCCTTGTGAGTAGACCGCTTTCAGCTTGAAAACACGTCAATAACTTGTCGCATGTCTGTGCTTGCCTGACAAACATGGTGGTTGATTCGACATTGGATTCTCATGCCGGCCCAACCGGATTTTTTGTGGCTGAAGCCTACTGCAGAATTCGGCCTTACTAGTTTAAAATAAAATAAGCATTTCAAATATTAGAAGCTAAAGCACTGTCGTAAAGTGTATGTGATGTCTGTGTACAAACCCCGTTGGTAAAAATAATTGCATTTCTTTGCGACCCGAGTGCAGGTGAACTTAAAAGCGGCACGTCCACTGTACTTTCTTGAAAAAACATGATGAACACTACTTTCAAAACTAAGAGAGGTCACCTTTAACTGAATTTTGATGGCATCCATATCGACTTTCACGTTTGCCAATGTCTGTTCTTATCGTGGTACGTTTTAGACATTTTCCAAACAGATTTTGCGTGGTTGACAAGGCTGGTTTAAATTTTTATTTTAGCTTATTAGTGAGGAAGAACTGTCTGCGCATGAACAGCAATTTCAGCAAATTTACAAAGTATAGGCCATAGATAGTTATTCTGTTATTTCCGTCATTTGTCGTTAAACTAACCAATTCATGCAAAAATCATGGTCAGCCCTGAACTTTATCAATAACAGTGGATTGACAAGCCTTTACGCAAGGAATCAAACAGTAAGCCCTTGTCTCTATCACAATCGTTGCAGAAGTCCCAGCATTAGTGATTTCGAAACGGCCATCTTGGAAATTACGCAGTTTCAACCATTTCCGGTGATCAGTTTTTAGTAGATTTTTTCTAGTTGAGTATGTCTAATACGTACAAAAACGGTTGAAATTATTTGTTGTATTTTTGTGGGTCAGTTCGTTTACTGACCATGCAGTTGACTTACCTGAATTTCCCTGTGTACGAAATGGTATGAAATGTTGTGGAGATGGTGAAGAGAGCGAGGAGAGCGCAACCATAGACCAGAGACATGGCGTACTGGAGAGGAGTGTGAGCCAATTCCAACATCCAAATCAGAGCAAGCGTGCTGGGCATGATGAGGAGCTAGAACGGAAATGACGTGAACCTAAGCAGAACTTCAACCACGAATCTCAAACACTATGAGTCTGTAGTCAGAACAACTGACGTGTTGACCGATACCGACAAACCCGCCTTCTGTACTAACAACATATGGTTTAGACCATGTACTGCCATTAAACTGGTGACAAAACTTGTTCCAGCCCTCAATACCATGGCTTGTCATTCTATGTGTTGGGCATGGTCTAAAGTAATCGCGAGTTCCCACATCTTCCCAAGCCTAAAATCATTTATTATCTGAGTAAATAACAAGTTAAGATCAGTTTAACAAGTGGTAAAATCAAATTTTTGACGGAAGACAGGAACATATTGTTGCTTTAATATACCGGGTATAATATCGCGAAGATTTGAGTTAAAAAACACTGTCGGCCTACTTCGTCGTAATGTGAAGCAAGCTTGTGACGAGACTCGGGACGGAAATGAGGTCAGGGAACATTTGAGGTCCTCGGGAGATTACACTAGTAGTCAAAATATAATCATAAAATCACCTTTTGATGACATAATTTGATACAAAAAGAGTATTCTTGTCTACATGTACACAAAGAGCCTATACGCATTAATTAAAACCCTTTCTACAGAATGAGGATATTGACGGCATGACTGAAACTTTCGCAAACTACGAAAATGATGATGCCGACATCATGTGATGATAACGACGGCAATGATGTGGCCAGCAACCATGACATGGACAATGCGGGTCATGAAGCACGTGGTCACACTAGCGTACAGGAATGACTTGCGTCTACGGAACGCGCATGCGTCCCTGGCAATGGTGGTTATGACTATGACAACATCCATTGAGATGACGCTACTGAAGGACGGGAACAATGACAGCATCTTTAATTTTAGGCCTTGGTTTTGTACACAGAAAAAATTAAAAACACGACACGGTCAAGCCGAAGTCACAACTTTCAAACTCAAACCATTCCATGCGCGCACCCAGCCTTTAATATGGGGGGACTCGAATTCCTGACTAAGTGGACCTTTTGCTAACAAAAAGCGGGAGAACTTAAACAAATAAAAAAACGGGGTACCACCTTCAGAACTATGCGTCTGCGCCTTTTTAGTGGACTTTTGTCTCATTTTCTCGGACTTTTTGTTTCTCTGAGGCGGACCTTTTTGCCCAATTCGCCAAATGGGGGGGCTCGTTCGAGCCCTTCCCCGAGTGTGCACATGCATTCAAGCTGGAGGAATGAAGATTTCGGAATCCGTTGAAGTAGTCTTTCCAGGAATTAATTCCATTCGGCCGGTGCTGTTGATATTATGCACAATTTGGGGTAATAGTGTGATATAACGTGTCGGCATTTTATGAACCATTTGACGCCAGTTATTCAGAGGAGAAAACTAGTTCTCAAAATGTGGGCACGTTATACCCGTCAATAGCAACGCCGATCTTTCCTGCTCAAAAGTTCCACCCCGCTGCACGGAGTTTAAAAAATCTGACTGAGTTTAAAAAATCTGACTGCGCATGGCAGGCATGCGGTGAGGAAGCCGTGCAATTGTTCGCCACTCCTGCTAAAGCTATTAGCTCGTTATTTTCAAATTGCATGCGGAATAACTGTTATCTCTCAGGCGCACAAGGCTACTTACTCCGTGCGTCAACACGTTGGCAACATGCTCTATATTAGTCGGGATGTACGCCTGGCCGGGTTTTGCTCGAGTATTCATCAACCTGGAATGAGATAAAAGAAAACTCAACGCAGATTCTCAAGCAACTCCTACGTTTACTCGTTAAACCCTTCGATTAGGTTCATTGCCCGAGCGACTGTAGCCATTCTGCGAATCTTTTACTGAGATTTTTCTTTGCGGACACAACTGAAGTCAAAGAAATATGCGAGTCAAGAATTCAAACAGCGACACGCAAGGAAAACTTTGCATTGTTCTCAGGTCATGATTTCGTCCGAGTAGGCGCACTGCAAATACTTTTCAACTGCATACATGTCTCAACATCTCTTGATGACTTCACTGTAGGCGTACTACAAAGACTCGGGTTTATTTTTGCTGACAGTAGAATCCAACCTCACGAGTGCGTTCAAAAACAGTTTGCTACAAGTGAACATTCAACATTAATCAATGAGCTCGAAAATCCATTTGGAAAACATTAGCTGTGTAATTAAGTTACGGTAAAACATCGCTTTAACACACACAGACATATGTTACATTTGCACAACCATACAACAATAGCATGTGCCGGACTTGTATTTATTTTCCTGAGGCATAGCTGGGTGGCGGGAGACAGCGTGTTTGTGATACCCCAGTTGCGACAGCAGAAACGTGATTATATTAGCTTCATTGGATCCGTCTCAAGAACAATCCCAAATAGGCGCTCAACTAAGTTCGGTAAATCTAGTGGACTTGTGAAAACACGATTGTCCTTCCATGTAGTGTTTTAATTTCATTCATCTTTTAACTTTCGATAGAAATCGAGAGTGAAATCGACGTTGAATTCTTTATGTTACAGAAAATGAGTAGGGGTCTTTTCAAGCATCACCCATAAAAGTCCCTTCATAATTTCGTTGAACTACGGGCTCAGTTTTTAGTCATATTGTTAGAAAATGTCATTAGTCAAAAAGGAGCGAACAATGAGAATAAAACGATAGAAAGAGAAAGATATCACGTGTGAGTAAAGAACATCACAAATAGGAAAAAGATTTAATGAAACTAATTGAGCCCGTATTTCGGATCTTTTAATGCAACTGGGCACTTGGGCCTGTTTCATGAAAAGTCACTTACGACTTACTTAGGCGAGGGAAATTTGGTGTTACGCTCCCACTTAAATTTCTGAATAAAGATTTAGCCAAGTAATTAAGAGTGCATCACAGTCTAGAAATAATTTACTAAATAGCAGGTATGTGGATATTCTAAGAGACCGTGCACCTTTGATCAAGTGGGATTTTCTAGTTTTTTCAGAAATACCTGAGTGGAGCGCCGTAAGACCAAATTTCTGACTTAAAATTTAAGTTGCCTTTCCTGGAATAGACTTCAAGTAACTATTGCTTTGAGATTGACGTATTCATATATAAACTACAGTGTATTGCTTTGCATGTAAAATCAAACCTAATAACTAACTTTGCATTAGCAGTGCCGATTGGCTGAGATGTTTCTGTTGCAATGCATTCTGGGATATAATTTCTGTGCATGGGACCGTGAACACTCGAGTTTCCACAAGCCATGGCAAAATTGTGGCATTTTTTTTGATTTTCAAGTTGCGTACTTGTATCAGAAAGTAAATATAATTTACAGCTGGTCGGTACATTGTCCTAACTACGGCGAACCTCAATTATCTCTGACTGGAACTCATCTTTTGGTGCCGGGGGCCCGGGAGCCGGTACATTAGTACAGCCCTCACACGCTTTCCCTTCCTTTACACAGATAGAAATTTTACCGTATTGAAACGATGCAACATCAAGCCTAGCTCGACCGTGATAGCTCACTGACGTTGCCTGTTCTATTCACAACAGAACTCAAAACGATTGCACTAACGAAGTTACTTTGTTTATACGAACCTAAAAATCGGCAAACTATAATCAAATGCTTCTTACAAAAACATTTTGGGAGAGCACGCAGCGAATGACTCGTTTTGATAACCCCGATATCAATAAAAGAAAACAATTAAAACACAAAAACAAAACCAGGAGTGTGGCATTTCTCGATATGTATTATATGTTTAGCCATTTCCATGCGTATTTGATTTGTCGGTTGCGAACCTAGAGGAAATTCAAGGAATACAAGTTCACGTGTGTGTATTGCAGCAATTAAGGACACTCTTTATGTTGGAACTGGACAACTGTTTAAATTAGGTGCAAAAGCTAGAAGATGGGGTCAACTGTGAAATGTTTTCTAGCTTCTCAAACATTTCTTGGGATTCCTGGAGTAAAAAAAGACCACTAAACCCAGTGAAATCATTTCTTGGTGCTCATATTTTGTAATATTTCTCTAAACATTTTGGAACACCTTTATGTCGCATCGATGGCGGGGGCCCACCGCGATAAGTCACAATCAAAACAAGACACTACGGCCTTACCCATTTTTCAGCCTGAAAGAGGAAGCAATATGTCGCCACGTCTCTATCTCCTAGTGGCTGGTGGTTCCTTATCTGTGGGCTCCAATATTCACTCAAAATTGTCAACGCTAAGTAATCTCTCGTGTATGTCTTTATTCCAGTGCGAACAGAAATTAAATCTAATTCAAACTTAGTCAGCACATGAATTTCAAAAAAATATCAGTTATGCAAGATATTAAAAATAGCATTTAGAAAGGGGGTTTCAAGCAGATTTGAATGTTTAATCGGAAAACCAACGGAAGTGGCGAATTACTGGTTGTCTTTGGAACAATTTGGTAAGAGATTCTCAGACTACACCGCGTCAAGTTTTCGTAGAAACGATACAGGCTTGTATAAAAGAGCGTCCAGGAAGTTTTGGCTCGGCCACTTTTGTGTTGCTGCAATGACGAAATATGAAGTGTGCCCTCCCCGCCCCTTTGCGACCCACAGATTGGTTCCTTTTATGTTAGGAGACAACCTCTCGGCAAATTAGGTCACCTTTGGTTCGGGTGAGTACTATTCATCGGTCGAACTGTCTGTCGGGTGTGTTTTGGTTTCCAAGAGCGGCGGCCCTTTCTGTAATAGTGTAATGCCCCCCGTCGTCTACGGTCGTCTGACACCAAGTACAGATACGAGTAATGTCATTAAATTCCCTAGAACCAGAGATTCATTCCTAAAGAAAGACAACGCATCTCTCCTACGTTCTGTCATACATTCCTCATGGGATCTCTCGCTACTTCGTCCAGCGCCATGCATTATTCACGACACCCTGATAAGGTATTAAACTATAATCCAGACATAATGAGAGAATTATAATTTGAGCCAGCTAGGCTATAGCACAGCACAGCAACACCGAAATGAGTTCAACAAAATCTCAGATCCCCAACCTGGGCCCAGGGTCAATCTCCGAACTCAGCCGACCCTAAGCTAATGGTGTCGATTGCACGAGCACAAAGTACGCTCTACCATTGGTTAATTTTCGAGTTGAGTTCGAGTACAGAGACCCGGGTCCTGGCCAAAGAGTAAATCTGGGACGAATGTCACTCAGTCCGAGACGACTGCACCAGTAAGCTTTTTGCACGACAATTACCTTGGATTCCGAACTGCTATATTATTCTCTGTCATCTCACTCAGACATGTCTGTATCGTGGTAAACATTACCGCTGTCAACTGTCATTGCCCCTCGTCATTTTCGTCTTGGCGGCTCTTATCAACTCATTTCCTCAAAATGTTTTGAACATGAGCGAACGACTTATAAAAGGAATTCGCATACATAAACCTGTGAGCTAGCAACGTCGCATTGGCCTTCTGTTGTGCCATTTCATTTATCCCTCTCAGCTGACGGTTGTTTTGTGAAAACGCTGTTAACATTCCGTTATAATCCATTGCGTTTTGTTGAGGTATTGTGTTTGTGGTTGTACGGGGCTATTAGTTGTTCATTCAACGACAAATATGCTTGTTTATATAACGTCGGGAAGAGGTCTGTTGTGTGCGGAGGCAGGCTTACGGGATCATTGGCGTAGTCGCGGTTGGGGGCCTGGGCCAGGAACACAGGGCCATGCCTTGTTACTGCAAAAAAATCCTTCCGCCATTTGAATTGCATTTCAATTTCACGGGTCCTGTTCATAGCAAACTGTCGTGCCCACGGTGCCATTTCAGCCCCCTTCCCACTCGCGTCCCAATATGAGCTCTGCCAGTGCACACAGTACGCATGACCAAACCCGTAGGGCCTCGCTACTCGCGTACGCGAATACATACGTGCACATATACATGTACATATATACACACATGCATGCATACGCATACATACTAACACACATACATATCGCACATTTATATATGCAATTAATGTCTTTTTAATGCTCTTTGCTCAGTCAAAATTTTTGAAGTTGGTCCGCGTTTCTATACATGATAGATGAAACGTTACGTACCTGTGATTTTACGTAGCACTTTAAATTAGAATACATTAATCCCTGGTCACGAAATCGCCGGCATTAATCATCGACAGGAGAAAAGAACTTTGAACTTCTATGTCATAGTATCTCATGCGTTCACAGCTTAATTCAGTAGTGAGATATGAGTATAGACACGCTATTTTTAAATTATCTCTCGCTTAAGATTCATCCAAACAAGACTTTATCCTGACTTACGACTGATGATCGCGTGAGCACAGTCGGAGTTCAGTGCAGGAAACGGTAACTATAGAGACCAGGTTCTTTAGCTATAGACTCAGTGCGAAGAAATAGTAATTCGAGCAGTTTCTTCTACAGTGGCAAAAGTGGTAAAACCCCAGAGCAAAGTTCACATGAATTACTTGCTGTAAAGAAATTGAATACAATGAAGACTAAGCTGCGGCGAAATAGCATTGATTCAGAGACACTATTACTAATACCGTACTACTCACTAGCTTGATTTCCTGTGTTTGACAGTCAGACTAGTTTATTTTAAGGTTAAAAATTAAGTTCAGAATACCATAAGTTATTGACGCAATTATTGGAGGAAGTAGCATTATCAATAATTTATGGCATACCCCTGTTGCTTCGCCGAAATCGTTTCGACGAAGGCTTCCAGCTTTTTACACAGTTCAAACACGGAAATCAAAAGACCTACGACACTGGCAACGCGCAGTACGTAGCATTTCTCGGTCAGATGGCGACCACCGCACAAAAGATAACAGACATTCACGATAGCCCAAAAACTGTGAAATACCGCCGTCTATTTTTGTTCTTTTCTTTCCTTTCCATTTGGTCTGATAGCGCACGGAACTGGAGAGAGGGCGACCACCTGAGTCACGTTAAGCCGAGCTGTGTTCGTGGGCAGGATTGGCCAGAAAATTTGACTATTCATTGACATGCAAACCCATGTGTTTTTGTCCCACTGAAATTCCTTTCTCTGACCTCCTTGTTAATGAGTTTATCAGTTTCTAGAAAACGTGTTTGGTTTGGCTTAATTGCTACTGAGAGCAAAGGTGGCCATGACGTTCAACGAAATGAAAACACGTAAAACGTTCTTGGGTTTAAGTCTTGTCCTTTCTTAACTAGCAATTGCACGCTCATCGTCACTTTGATGTCAAAAATTGTTGAAATTAACAATGTAATAGAATCCAGGCTACATTAGAGTTATTGTTTGACTCTGATTAAAGCATCAAAAATTTCAAAAAGCCGGGAAATTAGCCACGAGTGATCTTTTACTTTTTCACGAGAAAACAAGAATATGTTTGTCATTTTCCGTTCGACGTTATAATGTACACATATGTATTTAATGTACACGATAACGTCACACGGAAATGGACGAACTTCAGTTTGTATCGAACGAGCTTGCTATTGTCGACATTTAAGTACTGCGTTTTTGCATAGCAAACCAGTCAAAGATATTCCTCTGACTGCAGTCGATCGAGTTTGTGCTCTTCATCTTTATCCTCGTTGTCGGAATATTCCGATATTGAGGTTGTTTTATTCAGATAACGTGCAATATTCTCACTCAACTGTCCGATTCGTTCAACAACTCTGCCAGTGACACGCAATCAGCTGTGTCAACCATATGNGGGGGGGGGGGGGGGGGGGGGGGGGGGGGGGGCATATGTGATTTATTTTCAGCATGTCGGCGACGTTACAACACTAGGTAAGCAAAAGGGTTTTTGAAAACATAAAGTTTTCAATATGTCGGTTATTCATTGTTCATGTGAATATGTACTTTCTCTGTTTTCATTTTGCCTTGGGTAACCGGTACTTCAAAGTACATTGTGATTTGACGTATCCGTCTATATAAAAAGGTCAATGAAATCACACTATTGTGCGTCACTAACGTCGCCATGGTTTTTAGACGTTTTTTATTATCAAACTCATCCAGTGGATAATAAGTTATATGCAACCCAGTTTCAACAAAACAGACTAGGGTTTTTAACCATGTCGATGAATCGATGGAAGCTACCGTTAGTCTTTTCTATTGGGTTATGAAAATTCCGCTGCATATTAAAAATCAGAAACCACGTATGTCGTTATCTCGGCGATCAACCTCACGCTAGCCGCGAAGACCAGACCGTAACGCAAAGCTGCCTGGCCAGACGACACCTGAGAGTAAAAAATACCCAATCGAAAATGGTAGCACGACTCCTACCCTTGCTACAGGAGGGCCCCCATGTTGTGAGACGACTGATATATATTACCTTGAAAGTCACGTTTAATCACGGAGGATTATAAATTGATATTTTAAATTGATGCCCGAGCTGAAGGGGAGACACCATAGGCACAATGGAGGGTTGGGAAAGAGCCCTTCAAAGCAGAAAAATAATTCTGGTGTTTAAACACGGTCAGACTATTTGGTTCATCCGTCTTCTACGTTTTACGGTAGTAACCAAGCAATGACTTGAATCTGTATGCTTTAAAACTTATTATGACCAGCAATCTCAAATCGGTTGCATATTAGGTATTGATTTATTTCATGAGTGTGCGCTAATCTAAATCAGATCTATAATACCGTCCTCATTGAACGCGTATGACCGATAAACTTACACAAGGTCAGCGAAATGGCATCAAAGGAGTTTGGCGTTGTTTCCAAATTTGGTTTTACATTGCTTCCCTTCATAACATCTTTGGAACTGTGTTTGAATCTCCCTTTGAGTTATCTTGCGTATGGGACATTATCGGATTTTGCGGCTGGAAAACGCAATTGGGAAAATTGATGTTGTATGGGATAGACTTTTAAGTTATTTGCTAATTGACCAAAGCTGTAAAGCGAAATAATCCGTTGTGTTTTTGCGATTTTTCTTACAAATCGCCAGTTCTTGCTTTTTGTCTGGCTGACATTCATTGAAATCAAAGACGGTGTCTTTGCCGTTTAAATACTCTTAAAATCCTGTGGCATTGAACGAGTGGGTTTTGGCTCGCTGGCAGAGAGTTCGACTATTTCGTACTGGGTACTGGGTACTACTGCTCACTCATGTATAATTTCTTTTCTTGCCGAGAATGTCCCTTTAAACCCAATTCCATAACCGAGTACTCAATTTGATGAAAATTTGAATAACTGGATAACGTCCCGTCCAAAACCCGTATCATCAAGAATATCAGACAATCCCCTTAATTCATGATCAGTTGTTATCGTAGAAGTCGTGCATGGAACAACTCACTACAAGTGACTGTCACGTTGAACAATGTTGGTGACGTCATTCATGACAATGGGAATTTTTCAGAGCGGGAATTAGGTCGTTCAGGCAATTCAAAGCACGGAATTAGTCTTGAGTAGCCAACTTCGACATAATGCCAGACCAAAGGATAGCTGGCCAGGGGTGAAATTTGGAAAGGGTGCCCAAACTTTGATATCGTGATTCTGTGTCGTTGGCAAGCTAATCTTGTCTAACAATCGGCGAAGCAGGTCCCAGAATTTTTTTCATTTAGGAAATGAAGTCTTGTCAGCCTAATGCAGGTTAAATTTCTATCACAGATTAATAAATGGCGAGAAAACTGCTTGAACATTTCTTTGGAAGTTAGCAGTTATTGTGGCCAGAGGGTCAGAGACAACTCACAGTGTGGGTCGCTTCTTTTAGCCACGATATGGATTACCTGCCTTCTAAAGAACTGGCGGGTCTTTGACTTAGACTTCATGCATTGTTCTCAGGATCCCGTTTCAGTTACGGCGGAATAAAGATTTAGCTCTAGAAATGGTTTATTGAAACTTCCCAGTAACTATCTGTGTTCTACGAGACTTTGCACTTTTGCTCAAGTGAGATTTAATTATTCTTCACAAACAGTTGTGTCATGGGCGACGCACTATAGGGGGCTGGGGGGCTATGGTCCTCCACTTTTTTCAGTGCTACGCGCACATGGTCCAGAGGCGGTGTTGCACCGCCCATGTGTGTGGCGCGTAAGAAGACATTTCTCGTTTCATGATAAAACAAGATCCTGGGAACGAATGGGGGGATAAAAGAAGGTAAGAACAAATGACTATACACAGGGGATGATTTAGGGGTGCAGGGCCCGCCCCTTCCCACGGGCGCGATCGAAGGTGTCATCAGCGTGCCGTGTTATGACTTACGCCGGCATTTTCTTTTGAAAGCTGTGGTTGCCCTTTCCCTCTAGGACATCTTAGATCATCCAGTGACACGCAAAACTTGAGTCACCAGTTGTATGCAGATGCGGCCCCGGGGTCCGGCATGGGTGCCTACTGTAAGAAATCATAGCAGGGGAGATTATGCGCTGATCCTAACTCCAGAGAACCAAGTTTGGCAACTGTAACTCCGTGAAATCGTGTATCGTGTATCGACTGACGAATTCAACGGGTCACCTTGCTTTTAACTTACCTGAATTTCAAAGGAACACCTCCCGACGATCGGGTGTTGTTGTCACGAAATTCTGTCGTTGGCCTACCATAATCTTGAGGACACATTTTGACCGAATGAAGCACCAGGAAAGAGCCACAAACCTACTTACAAAAGCAACATTCATTGATGCATGTCTCACTTTTCAGTAAGTGCATGTTCGTTAGATGTGAGACCATCAGCTATTAGCAATTCCGGTAAAATTAGATCCGTCAACCAGTCTTAATCCAAAATTGAATTCATGCGCAAACCTTCTGCGAATAGTTCACATGCAACAGGATTAGATCTTCTTGTTTTTTTAAAATTTCTAACGCGGAATATTACGAAATAATCAACGCGTGTCTCCCTCAATGATGTCGAAATACACGCCCTGTGGACTGTTGTGGTCAGCTGTTCGAATGCAGAAGTCAGACACCAAACGTCTACTGACGCGCTCCTCGCAAGTTGAACGGAAACGTAACGACGTTTTCCAACACGCAGAAAAATATCTCCACACCCACAACTCCCTCTTGACTCTAAGCAAAGTGGAAAATAAATTACCCGCTGCTATACACCCAACCGAAGCTTATCGATTTTTCCCTGCGCTGGCTATTTGATATTGTATTAACCGACTCAAGTATCGTATTTATTGTGTTAGAACATGGGATTTTGCTGGTATTATTCAATTGTTTTCTCAACCTAGTAAAGCAATCGATCAACATTCCACGATTAAGACTATGCATTTTGTAATTATACACGTGATAAACTGCAGCGGTAAGTTTTGTATTATTCCAGGCAACGTTGTTATAAGGCGTAGGAATTTTTAGTGAGATGGGGTGGTGGTCGTAATAAATGTGACAGCAATCTTTCTGCTCCGGTCGACACCAGGTTCGCCTCCACTCCTTCGGTCACAATCCACTGAGTTTCTTCCAGTTTAACCTCTCCACCCCATGTCGACACGTGATATACCTCCGCCCGCACCCCCTCGACACCAATTTGGCCCACACGTTCGCCCCCTTTTGGTCGCTTTGTAATGGGGCGCTGCCTCTCAGCTTCATCAGTAGGAGCGGGGCGCCCGCCCCCCCTCGCTTCATACGTCTATGGTTATTGATTGAACTATTCCAGCTCAACTTGTTAGACCAGCATATACGGAAATGTGCGCATTTGTGATATCATTCTTGAAAATACACCACAACAAAATATTTTAATATGTCAGCAACTCCCCCTTGCTCAGGCCGCAGGCATGAGCATAACCAGCCTCCCGTGCAGTAGCGCTAGGACCTCGCTAAAACGCAAAACTTCGCGAGATTACGTGAGGCAATGCCGTGTATTTTAAATTAGAACACGTGACTTTGACTAGATTTTAGCTAGGTCCTAGCGTAGGTCCTAGCCTAACTGAACGCACGCCGGGAATGCTTTCTTAGGCAGACTGAAGACGATCAGTAAGAACGATCACACGCTTCGGTAGTAATGCAAAGCGACATCTTGCGAAAAATTCCGCGATCTTGAGTTTTTGCGAGTTTCGTGCGTTTACGGCGAAGGCAGGCCTGATTAAAAAAATCGAATGAGCGTAGAATATTGATAAGTAAGTACGAAGACAATTTCTTCAGCAACTTTAGCAGTTGACAAGTCCTGAAGAGAGATTTTGTAGAAATTACATAACTGCTCATGACTTGTCTAGTTTCTTTCCAATTGTTTAACATCCTTCCACTATCACGATTTTATTCATCCAAGAGTGACTGAATGTGACAAATCCGTTCATCGGCTGGGATAGAAATACTCGACGCCTTTCCTTAAGCACAATTTTACTAATTGCCAAAACGCTTTGGGACTAATAACTATGTTTATATATCAGATCGTTTGTAAATAGATTTCTCTAGAGCTTCAACTTTTGCGTCAGTCCTTTATTCTTCACAAAATTTACTTGATTATTAGAGTTTCTTAAATCAAACATTGCACACTTAATTTGCTGTTTATAGCCTCTAATTCCTCACGACGCCACGGTAGCGCTGCATTTTCTCAAATTTAACTGTACAGCAGGGATAGATAATCGTCAAGAAAGGCATTACCAGATGATGCCTTCTTGGCTGCACGTAACTGATGTATGGTGTCGGTCCTCCACCCTACTGTTTGCAATACGGTTGACCACCATTAGCTAACATGTCCATAAACTAATCATGCGCGCACCCAAGGGGGGCTCGGGGGCTCGAACGAGCCCCCCATTTGGCGAAGTGGGCAAAAAGGTCCGCCTGAGAGAAACAAAAGGTCCTAGAAAATGAGACAAAAGTCCACTAAACAAGCACAAACACGCAATTCACAGTGGTGCGCCGGTTTTGTTTTTGTTTTTGTTTTTTTAGTCCGCCGGCTATTACCAAAAGGTCCACGACGCTAGGAATTCGAGCCCCCCATATAGAAGGTTGGATGCGCGCATTGCTAACTACAGCGTTTAGCTTTCCATCTATCCCAATCATATTCATGGACTTCTAAACTTGTAATTAGCAACATGACCCTGTGTCTGTGAAACGCTGCGAAAAGCACGGATACATTTAATCCCACAAATCAATTTTAAAGTTTGACACGAAATCAAATACATCAGTAGATAATAAACCATAATGCAACAGCCGTTGTTAGATAAAATGTCTAAATGTTATGTCGAAACCAACCGTTATATCCGCAACAAATTCGAACAATAGGTAATTTTCCAAATGGATTGATAACATTATCTTTACTGGCCCTTGTCATATTAAAGTTATCCGATTCACGCCATTCACATGAGGGCAAAAATTCTGTACAAAAACTCATTGGATGTAATTGAGGAGATAACCGTTGGGATCGTCTGCAATTAAATTAATCCATATAGAAATGGCTTCTTTCATACCATTCCAAGATNCTACCCCCCCCCCCCCCCACCATTCTTTTCACGTACACTGTCGCGTCCTCAGGTGGAAGATAAATACAACAAAATGGTATATCTTTCTCAGTACAAAATAAAGTCTTATCAGTTAACAAGAAAATGCCGAAATCAATTTTATGACAAACTCAAGTTCAACAACGCAGAGTTAAGCAACTTTTTAGCAAGCACAGTCGTAGTCCACCGGAGTTTCCCCCGAACATTGTTCTTTACATTATTTCTCCAGAAGCATTTGTATCCAGGCAAAAATTAGCAAACCGATTTTTATTCTTTCCCTACATTTCCAGCTAGCAAGCTCAACTGAACGTAAGTTGTCAACGACGCTCTTGCATTTTATTTAGCTACCTAAGTTGTGTAATTTAAAGTCGTGTTGCACGTATTTCGGAACTCCAAGAAGACGCCATGTCCTGGACGCTAACCATATCTGTTATCTTTCTTGTTTCACTCTCTTAACGCTGCTCTCTTATTCGTCACAAATGAAGTGTTTTCTGTCTTCAGTTGGTGAATAGGGACGATTTCGATAAGGGTGTTTATCCCTATCACTTCTCCTTATTTGTGAACTATTTGGAAAGTGATTTACAAAATTTAAAGGCCCGTAGGTAAATACTGCCTCCCGTTCAGTAACACTAGGACCTTCGCTAAAAAGCAAGACTTCGCGAGATTACGTGATATATTGCTGTGTATTTCAAATGACTTTGGCTAGATTTTAGCTAGGTCCTAGCGTAGGTCCTAGCGTTACTGAACGCACGCCTGGTCTTACATTTACCGGTACTGCTGTGTGCAGAAGAGGTGATTATAGGTACCGAAACAGTTATTTCTAACTATGCAAATACGAATTATAAAACTAGAAGAATTTTGATATAAATATGTAAGTCTCATACGAATATATGAGCAATGCAAATGATGGTACTTGAGAACCCATGAATGAAAAGTGAAAACGGTACGAACGACCTCAGATTATAGAAGTTTGGGTCTTTAGTTTGCTAACTGTATATTCGCGAAAGCGCAGAAAACACTAGCTGACAAAGCGGCATTGTTTGTATTTAAAAAGAACATGATTACATATTCTAACATCCCTGTACAAACATATTACCGATTGTATTCTGTGGGTCTGATTTACATGCTCTGCTGTTACCAAGATTTGATAAGGTGAGCAAAATAGTAGTCAAGAACTTTATGCAGACTCGTGATTTAAATCCCTTGAGAAAAAATTATTAAATATATGGACGTTGCTGAGAAACGTAGGATTGAGATCCTTGAAATGGATTAATTTTGGCTAAGATAATCTGTACTGTCTTTATACAATATAATTGTGTTGGTCGGAGGCCTTTTACACGAAAATGGAGAATCCTACACGAGCTTCAGGTTTATGACATGGGCAAAACTTCTTGGAAATTTCGTCAAAAATAAATCCCTTTGCAAGCCTCGGGATTTTGACGAAATTTCCAAGAGGTTTTGCCCATGTCATAAATCTGAGACGAGAGTAGGATTTGTTTTCTCACATTAAAAGCTCGACGTATCTAAAACTTTCAACCACATGACCCACTTTTGTAAGAACACTGCGCACTGTAAAGTAATTCACCTACTTTTTGTTGATAGTTTTATTTTAAGCTTAACGATTGTAAATTGCATTCAGCTTTCGTAGCAAATGTTCAAGTTAGAATCTAATAAATATTTGTGGCGGTGGACAGGATTGTTCATACATGAACAACCCTGCCCATGTGGCACATACTGAGCCACAACACCACGTTCCTTACAATATCTTTTTTATCACTCCGGCTGGTCTGCTCACTCAGCTTGTCCGGAACCTGCTTTGCAGGTTGTTATAGCCCAGTTGGCTGTTTGATGTACCCACTTGGTACTTTATTATATTATATTTGCCCATTTGGCAGTTGTACCCTCAAGCTACAGTACATTCGCTCGTAAGTTTTCCCAAGTAGACCATTTGATACCTCTCCCACCCTCCCTACCCTGGGTTTCACAAAATGTCAATTCAACCGATTTATATCTTTTCCACCTTCCCTACCTTTTGTCGAACAAAATCTGCTGTTGGTTATTTTTGTTATTGCAGCCATTGCTGGTACCTCGTTCAAGCCCGGAGCGTGTTACCGTCAAGCACGAAGAGACGTCCTTGGCTAGCGACCAGACCTGTACTCGAGCGTCCATCACTGCAGCTTGCCTCTCTCCACCCCGGTCGCAGCGCTCAGCACATACTGAGCCACAAAACCACATTCCTTACAATATCTTTTTTATCACTCTGGCTGGTCTGCTCACTCAGCTTGTACGGAACCTGCTTTGCAGGTTGTTATAGCCCAGTTGGCTGTTTGATGTACCCACTTGATATTTTATTATATGATACATGTAATTGCCCATTTGGCAGTTGTACCCATTTGGTACTTGTTATTGAATTTGCCGTTTTGCTCGACCCAGTTGGTAGGCAATCGGCCAATACCCATTTGGTATTATGTACCCATTTGGTACTATGCTAACCTGTGCCACTTAGTATCCGATACTCAATTACACATTGGGTATCGTAAATGTGTGTGTTATCTCTTGTAATTAAGGAACCCACCTGGTTCCTTATGTGAAATATTCATTTGTAGAGCTGTGGCCCTGAAATTCCCAATACAACCTAAAATGTATATTATTGTTGTTGTTTTATTTGTCCCCAATAAATAGTCTTTGAAGTTGTAATACTAAAGTTACACTGAATTGACCTTGAGACACCACAGCTAGACAGTCTCGCCGCGTTTTTTGAGTTGGGGCTCGTCTCCATTTAAATGAACGTGGATATGGAATTATCCGCCGAAGATGTGTCCGTTTAAGAAATTGTTTGCATGTCTTTCCGACTGGCAGTATGTACAGTAATCCGTTCAAATTTTTCATTCACCAAATCAAAGATCCCTCTGATGGTTACATCGATGCCCTTCGATCTGTCAACGACTGGGCTTCAACAGGATAAATTTAGTATCCTTTTGTACGGCCAGAAAATCATAGTTGGACCTTGTCTGATTTTTTTTTCGAAAATCAAGTCGGTGGTACGATATTTTTAGTTGTTCTTGTTTTCAAAGAAGAAAATCTATCTGAAACGAGCAAAAACGAGTAATGGTAGAGACCATAACCCGCAGCTACGCTTCAGTTGTTCGCTGATGGCATGACCGGCTTGGCACTCATTGGAATCATAGTGTCGCCTGGAATAACTGATATTGTGTAAACGATCAAATTTATAATGTCAGGCGTGGTACTCGTTCGACAGACCAAATTGGGTGTAAAACGTTTGCATAAACTCAAAAAATGAAACAAGAATGACACCATTGGGATGTTGGCGAGTAGAAACAGATCTGCTACAACTCTTGTTGTAAAAAGTAAAAAATAGACAACTTTTTTTCTCTTTTGCCAAGAAGATTTCTGTATTTTTAAACTTCAAAACAACCTTCCATATACCTACATGTTTACCTATATCTTTGATATGCTAAAGTCACTAAGCTTTTGAACCAGGGCAACAGTCGGTCTTGCTGCATTTTCACCCACGGACGTCATTTTTAAGATTTTAGTAATCACGCATCACTGTTACCTTTATACAGATGAACTGACAACAGAAACAAGTTGGCATTTTCACGGATAGCGAGAACGTCATATCATTGCCGACCGCTGATCACCTGTTAAAAGAAGGATGGTGAACGCATGCGCGCACCAGCCTTCAATGTAGGGGGTTCGAATTTCTGTCGATGTGGATCTTTTGCTGGCAAAATATCGACAGGACTAAAAAAACGGGGTACTATCTTCAAAAGTGCGTCTGCGTCTTTTTAGTGGACTTTTGCCTCTTTGAGGCGGACCTTTTTGCACACTTCGCCAAATGGGCGGGGGTTCGTTCGAGCCTCCGAGCCCCCCNGCCCCCCCCCCCCCCCTGGGTGCGCGCATGGAACGTTTTGGACGTGTTCACCAAAAACTGGTTCCGATGCTAGTTGATGCCGGCTCCAATGTTACCTCCCTTAGGTGATAAATGCAGTGTTCGACGAAGTTGGTGGGTCTTTCGTGTACCTCGCCTTATGCGTTAGTAAGGCATGTCGGTTACGGTATTTTCAAACTTGCTCCAAACTTATGAGTAATGAAAACATTAACAGAGGATTAATTCATTTAAAAGTTCAACGATTGATTCAAGGGGAAGATTCGTAGCCACTTCCTTTGTTTATCATAATTTAAAGTTTGGATCTTGTGCCCAACCTACTTCAGTAGCGTGGGCCCTATGTACGAGCAAGACGGCGTGTGTAATAAGGTTAACTCGCCGTATACCACGGGATCAAAGACAATTGTTTTCAAAAATGGCGCTGCATGGGGCTTTAAGGATTCATGTTTAGTCGGCCAAAAATGAAAATCGAATTCGAGATTTTACTTTCGTAATATCAGTCTCGTCATAATCTTTACTCTCCAAGATTCTATTTAACTTACCAGCACGAACATGGAAACCATCAGCGACTCAAGAAACGTTTCAGAGTAACAGTTAATTGTGGTTGCATAGCCAACATTAAAATTGCGCTTTCTGACTCGAGAATGGAAATGGAATTCTATCACGGCAAAGAGTAATAGGAGGCCGATTTTATGAGAGTTCAATCCTTAATTCGATTTCCCTTAGCCGGCTAAACAGGGTACGTGGAAAAGGAGCACCAAGTCTTACAAACCTCTCAGAGATTCTCGTTTTGCAGTGACCTGGCGCATGTTCTGCAAACGCCGGCAAGACACTTGCGAGACAACTGAGCGAGAAATTTTCACTTAGGAGGCACAGGACAGTTCTCATTGGATTTTGTCCAGCAAAGCACACGTTACTTGATTTGTCACCTTTTCTTCACTCTGTTGAACTTAAACAGGATGCAGAGAATGACACGTTTTCAGTCATTTCACATAAAAAGTCCTACAGATGAGCACAGAAAATTTATTCTCTCTTGTATTTTTAACCCTTTTACTCCCACTGCAAACCAAGCTAGACTAAGAAAAATAGGGGCAAGAAATGCAAAATCGGCACATTTCATACCAAAAACACCACTTCCCTGCCGATGCACGACTAAAGCCAACATTAGATTCTGAAAGCAACTTTCCTACCGATTCCGAAAATGTGGTCCAAAAGTACTGTCAACCAACTTGTTTTTGACAAATCTGGCTTGTGTGAGGGCTATCTGAAATCGCAGCCAATTTCTCAGTAGCTACCCAGCAATGCACAATTGGGGGCACAGAACAGTTCTCACAGGGGTTTGCCTGTCAGAACACACGTCAATGCACTCTTCACCCTTTCTTCACTTTGTCCAAAACTACATGCAAATAAGGAAATGTTTTGAGTCATTTCACATCACAAGCCCTACAGATGAGCACAGAAACTTTATTCTCTCTTGTATTTTTGACCCATTCACTCCCAGTGGAAACCAAACCGAACTAAGAAAAATGAGGGCAAAAAAATGCAAAATCGGCACTTTTCACCCCAAAATCACCACTTTCCTGCCGATGCTCGACTAAAGCCAACATTAGATTCCGAAAGCAAATTTCCTGCCGATTCCAAAAATGTGGTCCAAAAGTACTGTCAACCAACTAGTTTTTTTGCAAATCTGGCTTGTTTGAGGGCTACCTGAAATCGCGGCCAATTTCTCAGTTGCTACACAGCAATGCACAACTGCAACAGGGGGCCACCATCTTGAAGAAGAGTGCAGCTACAGCCGAGAAAGTGGCCTTTTTTATTCTCAGCATATTCACAAATACAAACAAACCACATTCACTGAGCCTACATGCAATGCCTACCTACAAAATGCCCCCAAACTTGGCCTACCCCAAAATGTTAATGTCAATGCAAATTGGCCACGGCCGCAGCCTAACTGTTCAGTGCCACCTTAGCAGTAAACATTTTAGTGGCCGTCATTTCATTACAATTAAGGTCCAAAGCGTACTCGTGAAACACACGCCATTCACACAGGTGGTTCTGCATTATCTTGCGAGATCTTATACTTTCGCAAGTGCTTCGTGTGATATGCTGCACTATACCATGCGGGAAAATATGTGCCGACTATGATGCACCCCCACAGGGAGCAGACATCCCACTCGAAGGAATATAATCCACTCCAGAATTCTCGGTCCCACGTTACTTGATAGCGTCAAAGCTGCAACGTACAAAAACTGACCCAGAGTTCTCATCCCTGTGTGAGTAAGTAGTACAAGGATGGCCTGATAATCCTAAACTAGTATCAAACTACAGATGATCAGAAACCACTGGTAGATGTGACAATCCATACTCGTCGAGGACGGTGTGGTTTTCTTCGGAAAGCCAATGGTCTTAGCCAGAAAATTTCGTGTAGAAAATCTGGAAGGAATCCATTGTGGATACCTGTGACTTACTGAGTACCAGGTGCATGCCAAGAAGGGACTATATTGGCCCGGAATTGGACAATCACCATTCTAGGACTGCAAAGACTGTCTGCATGATGCTCGGTTTTCGATAAAGGAGATGCTCTCGCAAGAAGTTCCGAGATAGATATTGTCAGATAATCTCTTTAGGTTATCGGACATACTTATGTCTTGCTGGTTGATCACTAGTCACAGTCGAGTTCTGAAGTAACAATTTTTGCAAAGGATTTGTTCGCCGTTCATAAGGTTTGCGAGCAAAAATAGATGGACAACGGACCTAAGTAAACAAGCAGTGAGTTCACACTTTGCTGTGAATGGGACATTGAACATAATACTTTGACCAAGTTAAGAAATAGCATCATCTCTGTGAGAAGTCATCAAAAGCCAACATTACGCACGAAACAGCTTGTCCCAAACAATACCAGTTACTGACAGTCTTGTATAAACCAACCTTGCAATACTAAGATTCTTTATTGTTTCTTTGGATTCAGATATGCAAGCTGTAGTGATTAACATTTTAGCAGACAGCAAATCTTTATCACGACCATAACATAACACTGTGAGGTAAAGAAAATTAAGGTTCAATTTAATGTTGAGATAGGAGGCTAAGTTTTGATTACGATTTTTTTAAAGTTAGAAAATGCAATTTTAAATGCTTACTCAGGTGTTGATACTTTCGTTCACGCAAATGCTTTAAACTAGGAGGGTCACATTAAAAAGGGGCTTTTCAATGAGGACAATTGAACACGAATAGGTCTAAATCTTTGTTCGTTAGGTAATCTCTAAGTTGTCCACGATGTAGAGTAAACTTTTGCAAAGACCTGGCCTGGAGATATGGTCGAATCTCTTGCACTAACCCCCGTATATACCCTAGTATACGATCACTACTCAATGTATCCATCAACACCGTCTTTGATACTTGACTCTACAGATGGATGAAAAAGACAGCCAAAAGCAACGCAGACAGCGAAACGTGCTCGCGGAAGCTTGAACCGCTCATCATTGAGCCTGATAAGGGTGCTCGGTTGTTGCACAAATCTCTGAAGCAGCAGGTCGTATGGATGCTGGTGCCGAAATATTCGGCGTTAGTTTCAGTGCACTCATCCGCAGCTGAGGTCCAGCATGAACGCGTCAGTGCGTCAGAGCCCCGTTCGGTTGTCACACGAGATGTCTGAAAGCAGACGTAAATCACTGCATGGACGACAGCGGCAGAAGTTACGAGTTTAAAACAGTTTATAAATTACTTTCACCAATATTTTACAGAGAATTTTAGTGAGACATTTCCTTACCAACTATTATGTACGATTCAACATTTTTCACCAGAACGTATTTATAGAGTGGTCAAGAGCTCACAATTCCGACACCGAAAACATGGCGACTGGTCAACCGGCTACTTTGTAATCGGTGAATACTTTTAAATAGAAGTCTAGGTTAGAGGTCTATGCTCATAGTAAAGGCTGCCTAACTGCCAAATTAGCAGTGGTCCGAACCATATACGAATCTCCAAAGTTCAGGAATATTTCTACATCACGCAGGACAATGTAGAAATTTGTACATAGCATAACAATGTAGAAATTTTCCTATGAAAGTTTAAAATCAATTGTATGTTTTATAAATAATAGCATTCAATGCTATGACAAGGGTATCGGAACACCAAACTACGGAAATTTGTTTAAATCACGTTTTTATAACGCACTTGAGTTCTGCCATGTACCGTATTAGCAGTTTATAGTCTACTGTAATGATTGAGCTTCGCGTTTATAAAAACGTTTGAAAGGGTCCAAAAAACTTTCAAAAGAAAACAAAATATGCCAGCGTGGACAAAAACGCCTTCAAAAGGGGACATTCCCTTCTAGAGTCCCATTCCCTTTGCGCGCATTGAGCGTCGTCCTAGATTTGCGCTTGTTTAAAATAAGGCAGTACAATGGAAATTAAAGGAGAATGCCACCCGATTTAAATTGTTTTTTATCGTCTTAATCAGTCTATATCCAC
This sequence comes from Phoronis australis, assembly GCA_002633005.1. Classification (NCBI taxonomy): domain Eukaryota; kingdom Metazoa; phylum Phoronida; family Phoronidae; genus Phoronis; species Phoronis australis. The sequence goes on from NMRA01000145.1 coordinate 713,314, forward strand.
ATCGCCTCTCATACGGTCGACCTCACCTTGCCGAGAGGTGTCGCGTTAACCTGTGAGGAAGGTGAGAAACGACGCAGCGACCGACGTCAGTGGCTCGTCTGCAGAGTGAATGCCGCTATATTTCTGTGCACCGTTCCCGCTTGTCGGAACTATGAAGCTGCGAAGAACTATCTATACTTTCCGTTGCCTGTGCATGAGCACAGAAACTTTGTACTCTCTTGTATTTTTGACCCTTTCACTCCCAGTGTAAACCAAGCTGAATTAAGAAAAATAAGGGCAAAAAAATGCAAAATCGGCACTTTTCACCCTAAAATCACCACTTCCCTGCCGATGCTTGACTAAAGCCAACATTAGATTGCGATAGCAAATCAAATTTCCTACCGAATCCAAAAATGTGGTACAAAAGTACTGTCAACCAACTAGGTTTTTTGGAAATCTGGCTTGTTTAAGGGCTACCTGAAATCGCGGCCAATTTCTCAGTTGCTACATAGCAATGCACAATTGCAACAGGGGGCCACCATCTTGAAGAAGAGTACAGCTACAGCCGAGAAAGTGGCCTTTCTTCAATCTCAGCATGTTCACAAATACAAACAAACCACATTCACTGAGCCTACGTGCAATGACCACCTACAAAATGCCCCCAAACTTGGCCTACCCCAAAATTTTAATATCTTCAGTGCCACCTAAGCACAACAATACAATCTGGTTCTCTGATTGGTCAATTCAATACAAAAGCGCCACCAAGTGGCAGAAATGTGCATAATATTTTGTGCAACAAAAATACCTTTTTTTAAAAAAATGTGCAAAGTACTCACAAGAATGAACGCTATAGAGATCTGGCCCACCGACTAATTCTCATTCTAACCAATGCTTTATGAAACTGAAACAAAGTCTGTCTCATTAGATACAATTTGTAATGCCTTGGAGTGCTCGTGAGTGCAAATACTTTGAGAAGCCAGCAATGAATAAACCACTGCGTTACCGGCTTTTGATGCCGGCAAAAAAGGTAATTGACCGGGTACCGAGGCCGTGTGAGCGCATGCTAATCCAGTGCCTTTGTTGTTGTGAAACAATTACTCGATTTTATATTCTATGTTCACATGTTAGGGGAAACTTTATTTAGAACTATAAATACATTATTCAAATTATTGTTACTGTACAACCTTTGCCCTGACGGTCTGTGGAAGGGGAACCCGACTTCGCGGCCCGCGACAAGTAAGTAGATTTTCAGTTTCGTGGCTAATTCACATAAATAATTACGTGCACATTATTTCTTTGGCTCACTATTATAGTCTTTTCGTGACTGGAGGTTTAGTTTCCATCTCAAGCTGGTTTATGTTCGTGCCAGTCCCGGCGGCCGCGACGGGCCTGATCGGGTTCCGAGCCACTGGCCGGGATAACATTAAGCGTTTTTTGTGTTTGGAACTCAAAAAATCACAAGTATAAACAACACATATCTAGGTTCTCCTGTCTGTATTTCACGGAAGAATACTTCGAATTTATCCCCGAACAGACGCGAAACTCCTGCTACGGACCTTGGTAAATTGGCCTGCCGAACTTTGTAGGCTACGATGTGTCCAAATACCAGTAAATCCGTAAAAGCGAAATAAAACAACACGTTTTTATAAGAACTCGGTGTATTTTTAAGGGTTTTACATCAAAGTTTGATGATTTATTGGTGTTAAACGATGAATTCAAGCGATAAACTCTCACCACTAACCCGTGTTGTGAACTGCTGAACAGACTGCGTGTGAAACCAATTACGTCATTGGATAATTTTAATACCTCCGTCTGCCGTCAGGTGTCAGGTATCGCAACCGAACGTGCCGTTATCGAGTAGAACTACTCGATCTAAATTGATAAAAAATAGGTTGTTTTTTGGGTGGCATTCTCCTTTAAACACATTTTGCCGGTTGAGAGTGCAAACATGTTTCATTTTGACATGTTATTAAAATGACTTTGATTATACCACGCCCTTAAAGTTCGTAACAACTCTTACATTGTTGCACTATGGTGGAATTCCTACATTGTCCTTTTCCTTGGCAAATAATATATATAGTATACTGGTCGTAAGGTATTGTTTAACTTGCGAGAATCATGCGACGGGCGCTAACTGGTCGCATGATTATCATTTAGCGGACGTGTCGGTTGTTTACCTTTGTGATGTCTTTGTTGGATTTAGCAATACAGATCGCATATGGTTATAGTACCTTGTGCCTAGGAATCAGTACTGGTTCCTAGCTTTGGCGTACATCACACAGTTACCGATAAATGCTTGTCATTATCATTACTATAACAACGGGAGACGTTAATCTTTCGATCTTTATGCGACCAGGCGACGTCCTGGTTTCGCGTAGCGCGATGCAGAAATATTCCTGTATCTTGCAGATTCTTACATGGTTCGGGAAACAACACCACGACGTCAACGAAAAATTCACCATGCTTCTGTATCTCGCACGCAAGAGGTCTTGTTTACCTAGTAGGCCTATCGCGAGCGAATAACTACGTTAAAAGTTCACACTTGCGCTTGATTAAAGTTGCATATGTCGAATTTTTTGGGTTTTTTGTAAATCAGGTACGTTTTGAACAGATTTTTGCTTCAAAGTGTAAAACGAGACTTGTGCATATTTGTTCTAAGTAGGCCCACGTACATAAACACGTAGAATATACTTACCATGCACGCGCTGCAGTTACCAGTAACCTGAACGGACTGGGGCCATGTCCAGCAGTCGTCGCTTCTGTCGCTAGCGCTGCAAGTGTGGCAATTTAGCGCCGAACACGCACCTGAAGAAAAGGGATAGTGCAAAGTGGCGTTAGGGTAAGACCGGCACTGCGTTCCATGCGCGGAAGAATTTCGCGTGCTTCGCTTGTAGTGCATGAAGATTTCTCGAGGAGAAGTGATCTTGTGTTTTGCTAGTTTCTTGGGTCTACGTAATGCAGGCACGTAGAGTATTCAATTTTCAGAAGAAAAAAAATCACAAATCATCTTCTAAAAGTTGATGTGATAGTCCCAAATAATTATAGCAAAATAGCTAAGTGGTTGATTTCGTAAGCCTAATGGGTAAAAACTGGTTTCGTGACCGGCTTCTTCTGATAAAGAATACGCACTTGTTCCAATACATGTAGTGGATTGTCCTTTGAAATCATTAAGTTGACCACAACTCACTTCTTGCACGAGATGTGTTGTGTCCAAACTATAAATAACTGCGTAAGTTTGGAAAGCGCGCGCTTTCACGATTAGTTTGTTAAAATTGGTGCTAAAACGAGGCATTGTGTCCAAAACAACAACGCACGGCAATCATTTTTGCAGCGCCGCTAAAGTGTGCGAGGAATGAATGTACCGTCAATGGAAAGAAACTTATTTTGTGGTGTAAGCACCTAGACCTCACTGACTGAACGTAAAAACTGCGCTAAGTGCAAAAATATTTGAAATGGGAATCTTCCCTGTTTTGTAAATTCAATGCTTATTTATACGCGCAGTAAATCCTAGAGACACAGGAAATACAAGCTTAGAGAACTTTAATTGAAACCATTCCAAACCTGTTTTTATTTGAATGGATGTGTATTGACGGCAGGATGCTGACCCTGGAACCGAAAACGTGGCTGACTTACCAAATTAATGGATTTATATTGTCTTAATCGGCATTTTAAACGAGTAGAAGTAGTAGATAGCACCGAAGACAGCAGCATTTGCCTGTTATTAATAATTACGGTATACGTAATCAATTATTCAGGGTTCAACAGGTTCTTAACGGTTCTTAATATGCAATAAACACGAAGACAAGTGTATGGTCTGCAGGATGTGTTGCTACTGGACATTGCCATCGAGCGACGCAACACTAGTACAATATACTCGGAGACTGGTCTTCCAGTACAGTATACTCGGAGATTAGCCTGAAGAAGTGTGGTCGTGCGGCATCCAAGTGGTATTAAAAATAACTGGCAATATTCATGAGATGATCTCTCTGTGCCTTTGTTGTGAGGGTCAGCCTTCGTTGCTAGTGACAATAGCGAAATTTTTGCGACAAGTCACGTGTCAGAAGAGATTAGGGTTATCGAGTAATTTTTCGGAACAGTCTTGCTTAATAGCATACCCTAGCAAAAAGGCGCTGCCGAAGTGGTTTGTCGGTGAGGGACATGGGATAGAATTCAATGTTTCCCTTCCACAAATGTAGTGATTTTGGTCTTTATTTCGACTCATTTTGAGACCTGCGTTCACCGACTAAAAACGCCGGCCTGCATCAATTTCAGCCGAAGCTTCGTGTGTCTTTTTTGACGAGCTGCAGAAACACAAGGATAATAGTTTGAAATTCCATGATTTGCTAAGCCATCAGAGCAAAGGAGAAAAAGAAACAAAATCTACTATCAGGATTGCTTGTCTCAGTGGTATTTTCTGTTTTGAAAAAATGAGCAACTAAAAATACAGCACCGCCGATTCGATTTTCAAAAAAAAAAAAACAGTTTTGGCGTCATGAGCTATTCCTGGACTCCACGTATTACTAGTTGTTTTCGAAGCAAATGCTGAGTGTGCCGCTGGATACATTTTTTAAATCAAACCGTTAATTTTAATTACAAACTTCACAGCTCGATATAACTGACACGTATTTCTTACAATTTCATATAGGGCCTACCCACAAAATGGGCGCGTGGCACTAATTAAATTAATACTCAGTACATCTGGTCCTGATTCCTCACTGAACAACGTATCCGGTTACGTCGAGCCCAGTAAATACGATGCTGTTCAAGGACCTTTGAACCATTAGTCATAGCAGGAGTCATTAGCCAATGGTGCGCCAACGAATGCCGGGGAAAGCTACATGTACGAATGGCCAACAGCACTGAACTTCAATTTTTATGGATTGCCAGTAAAAAAACAAAACACACAAATGGGTGCAAGTTTGTAAGATACGAAATATTCTGACTGGTATTTTAGTGATGTCCTAAACTGGTGAAAACAGAGGAAATTGTCACTTTAGCAATATTGCATGTGGACTCCGCACAGTGGTCTCTCGGACTTTTTATACGTCAACCAGTGTTCTATCGTTTCGTCAACAAGGAGTCAACAAGGACGGTCTTGCGCAAGCCTGTAGTGTCAATACATTCCTGAATAAAAGTGTGTCGTTGTTTTTGATTTCGAAGCTTCGTTGCAGTGTTTAGTAATTAGATCAGCGAATAATCAGATGATTACTACAATCGAATGTGCACAGACTTGTGAAATTATGTTTAAAATTCGAATTCTGTGCTGTGTCAAAAGTAGCCCCTGAATTGTGTTAAGCAGCAAGTCGCGGCAAAGATACTATAAAATCTTTGGTCGCGGAATCAAAATGGCTGGTCAGTGTGAGGCCTAGACAGAAACCGGATGTAAACTGCAAATACACATCTGAAGGCAGCTCTAAACTCCTGGATTGACGAAAATTGTGACAAAATTCAATCGAGCTGTATCATTGTTACAAAAAGGATCAGTCTTACCTGCAAGAGCCATGAGACAGAAAATAGCTACAGTATTCATCTTTCTGCTCGTCGGATCTGATTTGGCTCAAAAGACTGTTTATTTATTCCCAGCTCACAACGCCACTTCGTGATCTCAATTCTTCGAACGGCTAACTGTTGCAGGATGGGCTTAATTTGACCGGGGTGAAATACTAGGTCAGGTTTGTGAGCCTTACTGAACAGTGCAACCTTTCCTCACATCGCAGATAATGAGCAAAAATATATTATGAACCCCGTTGTATAACGAGAAATCCCGGACTAGAAAACAGACTCACGCATCTTCAAAACAGCTAACCAGCCCGAAAAACACGAACCCTAACTTTTAAAAAGGAACCCCGGAGATCGGACAAGAAACCCAAACAATTTTTCAAATTTTCTGAGACCGTTATCGGTAGCCTCAAACTTTGTCAAAAACTCTCATATAGTAAAACAACATAAGACGACAACTATTTAAAGTAGGAGGATTTATTTTTCACCAAACAATTAATGTTTGACAGAAAGTGTGGGCGGCCAGAATGGTGTTTCGGTCCCCGGATTTCCTGTTTGATACCTGGGGTTTGTTAAGTTAAAAGTCAGGGTTGGTGTTTTTCGGGCTGGTTAGCTGTTTTGAAGGTGCGCAAGTCTGTTTTCGACTCCGGGATATCTGTTTTATACCGGGGTTCCTCAGTTTCGATCATGGAACACTGCGTATCATGCGCGCACCCAGCCTAGTAGGGCTCGAATTTTCCCGCGGTATGCGGACCTTTTACTGAATAATGAAATTAAAATGACCCGCGAAAAAAATATGGGGCCACTAGGTACAGGCCTACTAATTGTGCATCCGCGACGGTCGAATTCCTGTGGACTTTGACTGAGGACTTTTGTCTCGTTTGCTCGGACTTTAGTTTCATTGACTGAGGCGGACCTTTAGTTTGCCAGGCTGACCGGGGCCAATGCGCGCCCATGCCCAACGTCTTTACTGCGCGTGATCAGAACAACTCCCCTTCCATTGGCAGCTCGATCCTCGCCATGTTGTAGTTCAGAATCATAAGAGCTGCTCTGGTTATGCAAAACTCACGGACATTTCGGATAAGAAATTAGCGTTTATTGTACTGAGGGGGCCGGGCGTCGCAGGAAGGAGAGCTGCCTGACTCAAAGCCGCCCGGCGGGGTTATACAAAACTCATGGACATTTTAGAATTAGATTCAGTCAGATTACATCCAAAACATGCAATATTTCGAGACGAACAAAGCATGACATTATTTTGTAATATCGGGCATCTGACTGGCCTTGAGGCCTGCAGCCCGCTCCGGGCCGGGGCGCCGGGATCGACTGATACCGCATTTTTTCCTGCAATTTTTGAACGAACTCGCGAAATGTTGTCGATTTCCAAAATATGTTATTTGGCTGGTGAGCCGACTCGTGCAGTTTTCAGTTACATTGCCACAATGAATTAATTCTTAAAAATTGCCATGCCGGTCGGACCGCTGAAGTCGTGGCTTGCTGGCCCAGGCTGCGTGTTTAGCTCAAGCTACCGCCCCACCTAGCGGCACGCAGGGAACCAGCGAGAAGTCGTGAACGAGACGATCACGCTACCTGGTGACAGGTGCTGAGCTCCATTTGTTGGGACAGAAGATGGCGCTTCGTTGCTGAATGTAAAACGCATGCGCGGGACCATTGGTGTTAGCAACGGCAATACTCCATTACTCGTAAAACGGTGCAAATCCTTTCAAGAGTTAAATTGAATTTTTTGTTCATTTACTAGGCAAGACGTTGCGGGGATAAGGTAATTGGAGGTAAATTGTATGTAAGATATGTGTATCTGGTTTTACTACCTCTATTTTTGTGCACTTTTTCGCGTGTACTGTAAACGTTCATGTGAAGAATACTGAACTTCTGTCCTGAGTGATGCATTTGTCGGCCATATCAGCAGATCAGGGGGTCACTCTGGCTAATCATTTTACATTATTCCTGACTACTGATGGAGGAAATTTTCATTGTTCTACCTTCACTGTGTACCTGTATGATCACCTGGTTTATTCAATAGACGTGAAATTCACAAATCTTACATTTAATAATGCCACACTAGTGGCGCCACCAGGTGAAGATTGATTGTCGAATATACTGAATTGTTTAATTAATTAGAATAATGCAATCGGTCTTTGTAAATCGTTCCTTTTCCTGCTAAAAAGTACGCATTGATCGTATGCTTCAACACTGGCTATGCAACTAAGTTAAGATTGTGTATTATTTTGCATAATTTAGGCCAATTCATGTTCCACAAAGATTTTATTTATAGCCTTTTGACTTTGTCAAAATAATGCTAACATGCAGACTGGTTACTTGTCTATGGACTGGTTACTTGTCTGCGGACTAGTTACATGTCTACGTACTAGTTACTTGTTTACGGCTTTAACTGTGGTCATCACTTGCACATGGTCAGTTTTCAAGTCCAGTCGCAGTCTTGAACTTAGTGTAATGCTTTTCAGTACTGATCAGAGACCATTCTAAATTTTTGTTATCATGAATTGTCTTAATAAATGTTTTTTCTCAAAATATCTCAAGTATCTTTTTAAACTAATGGGCATAAAGCAAAGTGTGAAAACGGATGGGAATAAATAATTCGCATGCATTTCGTATTTCAGTCATTAAGTGAAATTTCCACCATGGAGATTGTATATGTATATACGAAGAAGAGGAGTGAGTTTGGTCGGCAATGCAACTTCTCCGATCGGCCTGCAGAGCTCCATGTGGACATATCCCCTGACAAAAGCCTGTTGGAGAACTTTGTTGAAAAGAATCCAGTGGATACTGGGATACAATGCGCTCAAGCTATGTCCGAACATGAGGTTTGTTGGTGTGCGTGTGTGCGTATGCTTAGCATTCTTTTCTGGGTTAGCGTTCAGTGTACTTAAATTAGGGACTCAAATATCAGGGTGTGTGCATTATGCCATGAATGGGCCTTTAAAAACAAAGTTTTCAAAAGTTAGGGGTTAGCTTTACCTGATCGATCAATTTGGGTAAAAATGTCTGTAGAAAGTCTTAGCAGGATTTTTTCTTGTAGCCCAGCGACAATGCTGTTTGCAATTTTTCTTTAACTTTTTGTCATTGTTTTTGGCATTTTTCAATGTCAGTCTCATTTTTTCATTTTCTTTGGTTGTTTCTTTAGGTGAATACAGAAAGGTTCGAGACAGACACACGGGGCATCAATCACACAGAGGGTGGTTGGCCCAAAGACGTCAACCCCCAAGAAGTCGAGCAGGTGATTCGGTATCGTAAGAAGGTGGAAAAGGATGAGATGTACATAAACACTATTCTACAGCTTGGCAGTGTAAGTTATATTAAATTTTACGAGCATAACACAAGTAAGAACGATGGTTATGACCGTGTTTTTTCCAAATAGCTCATCAGCTTGGTGTAGTATTCTTAATAACGGTTCTGTCGTCAACCAGATACAGAAGTGATTCTCCTAGATCCGAGATTTCCGAACTGTCAGAATTGACTAAATGATTGTCGATAATCTCATTTTTCTGAATGTATTTTTGCTGTAAACATAATTCTTAAAGTGCCTTGCTACATTTAAAATGTATACATTGTATATTATGTTAAGAAGTTTACTAATGAAATATCTCTTTAATTTGAACGCATTAATTAAATATCAGAAAAGACTTTTTTTTTTTTTTTTAAATTTTTTTTATTCTCCCAGTTCAACATAAGTAAGGACAAAGGTCTGGGATTCCCTTGCCTTACTTTACAATTCAATGAAAATAAAGTTTACTAAGTTAAAAATATACGTGAACCGGATTTTGAAATAGATTTAACAACAGAAAACAAAAACATACAAGACAATATAGTAGTATATGGCTCTGAAAAAAAGGAGGGGGGAGAGTATTTTGGAATGATAAAATATCCTTACATTGCTATCAAATTATGCATTTGTGACCACCTGTTTGTAAATTTTTCCATTTGTAAATTTTTTGAATAAATATGTTTTTCACTGGAGTAATAACTGTTAATTTCTTTTGTTAATACAATTAAATTTGGAGGTTTACCCTTGAGACGTTGCTTATATAAATGGAACTTGCTGAGACACAAGATTAAATTTTGAATTGGCTGGCTTCTACATCTGTTTCCAAAGAAAACTGTAAGCACATTTGTACCAAGGGAAATATTAGTTTTGTTTCTAACCCAACCTTCAACATTGTTCCAAAAATTTTGAACAACATCACATTGCCAGTATAAGTGAAGCAAAGTCTCAGGTTCAGTCTTACAAAACGTACACAAGGGGGAGTTGGTTACCCCAATTTTGACAAGGTAAGAGTTACAGCTAATTATCCTATGTGACAGTCTAAATTGAAACCAACGAAGTTTCACGTCAAGTGTAAAATTCAGAAAGTAGGCAAATTTCCACCATTCTGTAGTGTCAGGTATTGCAAGTTCTGCCTGCCACTTCATCTCAGACCTAGGCCGGGCATATTTGTTTAGCACCAAAGTGTTATATATATGTTTTGTTCCCTTCTTGTCTGCAAGTAACAATTTCACAAAAATTGGGATAGAGGGTGCGTAGAAGGAAAACTTGTCTCTTTTTGAGATTTTCCATTTTTGACAAACAGCCTCATTGAGCCCATAAAAATTCAAAAATATTGGTCTAAAATTGAACTTTTTGCAAAAACCTTCAAAAGATAACAAATATCCATGCTCGTCTAGTAGGTCTGAGATATAATAAACACCCTTTTCAAACCATCTTCTCCAAAATACAGTTTTTCCACCAATCAATACATTAGTATTATACCAAATTGGCTGATATGGTATTTCCTCCTGATCTATTATATTAGAAAAATCATACAGAAAGTTAAATAGTTCCTTCCAAAAAGGGTTCTCAGTTCGAGATGCTGCATATTTGTAGAAATAGTTCCCAAATTTTAGACACTCCAATGATATCAAATCAGTGTTTAAGATGAGATTTAACCATGCAGTAGAAGAAAAGACTTATTACATGGTAATAATGTGCACTAATGCTAGCATCAGTTACAGCTGTACCATGGTTCTCTAACTGATATTTCTCTGATACACATCAACTCTGAATGTATAACTGTAAAACTATATTACAAACTTAAGGCCTGAAGTATACATTGAATCAATCCAAAGTGACAGTGGGTTGTAAAAAGCTGCTGTATTGTCAATATTGTAAACATTTGTCAATGACTATTCGTGAGTCACATCTTCATCTCAGGTCATGGAGCATTGCATCCGACAGAACAACGCTATTGACATCTACGAAGAGTATTTTGACGATATCGACGAAGAAGAGGCTGATGAGTCACCGTCTGCGAAAACGATTAATGTATTCCGTGACCCGAACGAGCTGAAGCGAACAGCCACTCACATTTCATGGTTTCCGGATGGTCCGCGGAAGCTTGCCATTGCCTACTGCAACTTGGAGTTCCAAGGTTCATCGTCAGATACAAGCATGGATTCCTACATCTGGGACGTGGGTGAGTGGACTGTATGTTAACTGGGTCACAACGGGCAATGCAATGCCCTCTGGTTTGTGATTTGGTATGAATATCAAGTGGTATCAAGAAAATCTAATTGATAATGGGTGCTGCTGGAATTTTGTTTGTGTTGAACAGTGAAAGGAAGTCAAGAGAAGAAATAAACTGAAAGTTAATCAAGTCTATCATCGATAAATTAATCCAGATCTGAGTAGAATCTTGTAATTGTGTTTCTTTAAAATGCAAAAAAATCACAATAGATAACTACAGTAAGTTGACAAATACGGGAAAAAATGCAGTTTTGTTTTTTAATTAATTACATTTTTGTCCACGTCAAGCCACAGGTTTACAAACAGGGAACAATGCTAGGAAATGTGTAGCTAGCGAATAGCTGAAAAGTAGGCAAAGCTGGTTTGGGTGATGTTTGATCGCTCACAAATGCATCCTCTGCAGTCACGCAGTTGGTAACACACAGATAGTAACCAGAGGGGAAACAGTTTGTTTAGCGTTTGTATCATTCATTGGTTATGTTGTGTGTGGATGTCCTTGAGTGTCGTGTAGGAGTTATCTACCCATACACACGATGAGTTTACATCTTTTGTGCTTTCAGAGAATCCAAACAAACCAGAGATGACAATTAAGCCAGTGTCTCCCCTGGTGTGTGTAGAGTATAATCCAAAAGACTCGCACATTCTTATCGGTGGTTGTTACAATGGTCAAATTGGTGAGTTGTTAAAAGAAGTTGCAGCAAAAGACTTAAATTTCCAGTTTTCATATTGAAATTTTTGGTTCTTTTCATAGGTATATAATTACCAAAGTATGTTTTGTCTTCTTAATTAAACCAAAGATGTGCGCCATTGATAATTCATACATAAATGTTGTGAGTGCCCAGCGATACAATGAGTTAATGTCACTCATAGGTGGTTCACCTCTAAGTCACGGCAAGGAATTTTTCTCAGTTCCTACATTCAGTATTATCAAGATTTTGATTAGAAAAAAATTCATGATCCCATGGCAACTGCTGATTTTTAGATGATAACTAACTGGAAAAGGCGTAATTGCATGGTTCTGATCTGTATTTTTTAAGTTTGTGTTGTTGCTATGGTTTTGCACTTGACCATGTATTTAAATAGAAAAGTCACGTGATACTATTTGAAGTGGATCAGGATCCTTCTTTCTGTATACTGTGAGGCATCGTGACAGTAGATACTAAGTTGTCGTCATTTCTTTTTGCTAACAGCTTACTGGGACACACGAAAAGGATCACAGCCCGTCGAAATGTCGCCAATTGAGCACAGCCACCGCGACCCCGCGTACAAGACGATATGGTTGTCGTCTAAGACGGGGACGGAGTGTTTCTCTGCCTCCAGCGATGGTCAGGTATTGTGGTGGGACACGCGAAAGATGGGCGAACCTACAGAAAAGTTATACCTGGACCCGACTAAGAAACAAGACTTCACCAAGGCACAGGGGGCCATGTGTCTGGAGTATGAACCAACCATAGTGAGTAGAGTTGTTACTCGAGTGCGCCACTCAATAAGTAATTGCAGTAGGCTATTGTGATAATGCAAATGTGAGGGTTTGTCAACATATGCGTTGTTGCTGTTTCTTCTTCTTAGATTGTTACTGACATGTTGGACGTGTTTTACACATTGAAATTAAAACTTACCATTATTTTCATTGGACTGCCATTAGTTTGTACAACCAAAATGAAATATACTGACATCTTATGTACTGATGAAGCAATGGTATGAAAACATTTGAAATGAAGTAAGGATTTCAAAGTTAGCATTGGAAAGATAAAAGCAATGCCATTTGTAGTGATGGTGATAATGAAGACAATGATAACAGGAACTGTGGTCACCATTGACACTGTTATACATTTATCCATGGCTGTGCCATTATGGCAGTTCATGTAATCTACGACTTGATTGATCCAAACTCTGTTGGATTATGACAACTGCATACTCGTTGGTAATTACTTGTTTTTTTGTAGCCCACTAAATTTATGGTTGGCACAGAGCAGGGAACTGTCATGTCATGTAACAGAAAAGCCAAGACGCCGGGCGAAAAGATTGTCGCTATATATCCTGGTCACCACGGGCCAGTCTATGCTCTACAGAGGAACCCGTTCTTCCCCAAAAACTTTCTCACCGTTGGTGACTGGACAGCAAGGGTGAGTAGTCTTTTGTGGGTTTTATTCTATTTTGTTTGGTGGTTGTTCTCGGTAATACTGAAATTATGTGAATATTCATTTCATGGCAATAGGTTTGACCCATCTTGAGAAGTTAAAATATAAATGCCATGCTTGTTATCACTTGATTGGTATTATTTCTTAAAGTATTTGTCCGTGTTCTTTATTTCTCGGTGGTGTTTTAGTGTCTCCAATCATTAAGGGTTTTATTACATAAATTAGAAAATACCACCAGATTCTCATATCTTGTATTGTGTTCTGGGTTCTTCACATTGAATAATTATTATCATAGCTTTGAGTGTGGGAATGAACTAGTCAAATTCTGTTTTAGGTGATCAAGTGTATGACAAACACAGATCTAGTTTAATTTGAAACGCCATTATGGAATTGATATTTAAAAACTTGATGTACTTTTTAGTAGGGAAGCGGAGAATGTTTTCTTTAAAAAGGCATTGCTTTTTCATTGCAGATATGGTCTGAAGATATCAGGGAATCGTCTATTATGTGGACAAAGTAAGTTAATTGCTTCTTTTAAAAAAATCATTTCACTGGTATCTCTAACCTAAAACTAAGGTATTATCAAACTGCAAATTATTCCATGTTTTACTGTAACTGCAACTGTCACTGTGACAAAATTCAAAATGCATCAGTTGTTGTAGAACAAGCCAAAGGTTAGCTAGCAACTTGTGGATGGAAGTCGTTTTAGTAGGATTTTAAATTTTGACAAGACATGGCATCTATGAACACTAAGCACTCTCTGAGAGACGAGGTCCTTTTCACAGGAGATGTCCAATGTTGGGTGAAGCGTTACACTTTTTTGTCGCTGCACTAGATTGTTGTTTTGCGTGTGTTGCAGGTATCATCTCTCTTATCTCACCGATGGCTGCTGGAGCCCCATCAGGCCTGCCGTCTTCTACACAACAAAAATGGACGGAACACTTGACATTTGGGACATCTTGTTCAAGCAAAACGACCCAACACTTAGCATACAGGTTTGTGATCATGAATGCTTTGTTTGCACTGCACATAGACAGGAGTAGAACTAGTAATGACTGAACATTGGTGCCTATGATCTTACCTTAGGTTTTAAATACAGTAGATGTGACTTACTAGGTGTTTTTTTTTTGGTCAATTTGGTTGTGTGTTCTGTTAGCAATTGCAGGCTGCCGGTCTCCATTCCTGTAGCATGCGTGATTAATATATTAATTTACTGTTTTGTGCATATTTAATTATGTAGTTTTAAAGCCAAGGAATATATTTTTTGTACGACTGTTATAGTGTTTTTAATTATAAAACAAAATATGCTGTTGTAAAATTGAGTTTTGTAATTTTTTAAGTTTTGCATACGATTTGATGTTCTTGGAGCTGTATCGCAAATGTGAGTTGCAGTTTTCAAGTTCCGACCTGCAGACGGACAATCCTGGTCCCTAAAAAGGGGATGTTACCATTTTCAGGTGTTTTTGGTCAATGGGCATATTTTACTTCCTCTGATGTGTATTTTGAATCTTTTTAGACAATTTTTGGTAACAATCTTTCAAACCTGAGCAATATTTTGTTATTATTTTTTAAACATAACAGTTTTAGAGTCTGTGTTAACCAACCAGTTGGGTAGTTAGGAGATATACAGTTTGTTGGTTTAGGTAATATGATCTGAAGATCGTCAGGAAATGATTCAACTTATGCAGCCAGTTAGAACTTCTGATCTTTTCTACATAAACTTTGCACCAGTCACTATAAAATGGCGGCATTGTAACATAAAAATGTTCAGATTAGAACTCTGTTGGTAAAAACTGTTTCACTGTATCGTCTCAGGTTTGTGACGAGCCACTGCACAGTCTGCGTGTACAGGAGCAGGGTGGACTCATCGCCACTGGGTCATACAGTGGTACCACCACCCTACTGGAACTGTCCAGTGGTCTGTGCACTCTACAGAGGAACGAGAAGGGATTGGTCACATCAGTAAGTAGCCACAGAATGTCTCCAGAGAGGTGTCATGCTGTTACGAATTGAAGAAATTAAAGTACTGTAAAATAAGCAAAGTCAAGCTTGTCAATTGTATTCAGAAAAGAATCAAGATTGCTGGTGGAAGATACTGGGTAATAATATTATCTTTTGTATTTTATGTTCTAATAAAATAATAAAGAGATCCATAGTAAAGGGATTTATGTGATAACTCCACCATTGGTTTTAAAATCAAAGATTTTAGTTTTAAACATTTTGTGAGCTTGGTTGATTAATCCATTGTTGTGTCGCTGTTTCCGTTTTCCTTTTCCACAATATTGGAATGCACTGCTAACTCACATTATGCGCCAGTGGGACAAGTTTTTGTCAAATTTTGTTCACTAAATCTTAGTAATAATTGGCCACTGATTTTTCTCTTGTAGATGTTTGAGCGTGAAACGAGAAGAGAAAAAATCCTTGAGGCGCGGCATAGGGAAATGAAGTTAAAGGAGAGAAACAAGAGTTCGGCAGGTGACAAGGTATGGCTTGAAATATTATCAACAAAAATGTGACAAGTCTGTTTCATAATCATTTTTCTTGAAATAAATGACATAGTGTTAAACATGATTACCAAATGGCCTTTTTGACACTTGGTTGATTGATGTTAAAAGACGTGGAATTTAGTTTTCTACTCCAAAATATATTCATTACTGCTGAATTGTTTAGTACGTCCGATTACCACTAAGCAGACGGAATTGTTCAACTGAGCAGACGAATTTGTTCAACTAAGCAGACAGAATTATTTTGGGTCAAGTTTTAGTGACAATTTTGACTGCCCTTTTCAAATTAAGCTCTTTGCCAGAATGATTCTCCTTTTGACGTTCCAAGTCTGTTCAGTGATTTGTCAAAAATATGCTATACTGCATTATTTTTAGTTGACAACTTCCATCGATCTGAGGTTACATAATGGCTTAAATCTGTAATTACTCCTCTTACATTTCAAATGTGTTGACTATTCTAACTTGCTACGTGTGTTTTCTTAAAACTGCTCTATGGAATTACTGAGCTTGTTCAAACAAGCTGTCACTAGGTGGCGGTAATGCATGTATCTAAATTTCAACTTTCTGTCATGATGTCTTTTCAAGAGCGTTGCTGAGAATGAGATTGAAGAGGTAGAAATTGTTAAGAGATTGTCTCCCAGAATGGTTTTGTTTTCAATGAATTGTATTGAGTTTTGACATCGAAATTATTTAAAACCCTTCCCCAATTGTGAAGAGTGGTTACACGTGTCTCTGTTGTAATAGAAATATAAAATCATGTTTTGGATTTTAATGTTAAATTTTGCTATTCTGTGCCAGTCATTCATCAATCTTAGTCATTTTTTTTCTGAGAAGACGAGGGTGCAAGTCAAAACATGAGTTTAACTTTGGTAGTTTTGAAACAAACTAATACCTGCATTGGTTTCTCTTTGGATATCCGGGCTTTGTTACAACTTGAGTATTCAATACTATTTAGAATTAAAAGTAAAAGTTTTACTGGATCGATTTGTTGTCTATTTTAAATGATTTGGACCAGTTATCAACTGGTTTGAGTTCAATTTTTACATATTAGTACTTCCGTGACTGAAGAAAGTAGTTTTGCCTATTGCATCTAGAAAAAAGGTTCTAGAAATTTTCAAAAAAATTACATAATCATCTCGATATAAGACCGGCATTTTTCTTCAGTCACGTAAGTGCTGTTATATTACCAGGTGTTCTCCTGCGTGTGTGTGTGTAGACTGAAGTGTTGAATTAACCGTAACATTTTACAGACCCCTCTCAGCTCCTATGGCCGAAAGTCTCGTCAGGTGTGAAACCACTGTAGTAGCTTGCTCGATAAACTCACTCCTTGCACATTCTAGAGCTGCAAAACAATCTTACTCTCGCTGCTGTATTCATCCCAGCTCATTCACTCTTGTTTCTGTTCTATTATCCAGTCTTCAGCACCAAATATCTACCTTAATTTATACACAAGTTGCATAAAGAGTTTTTTCAATACTATTTTCCGTCGTGAATTTTATTTTGTTTCTAAGTGTCGTGAAATCTTTATCCTTGGCTGCTGAGAGTGCATATTGTTTGAATTTCCACAGTTTGTGAAAATCATTTGTTTCATTTCAAATGTGATAACTCTTATATCAATGCTCAATTAATGGATGCAGAAGCTCATCATTGTTTGGGATTTACAATGTCTAGTCAACTGTGGTACAGTTCATGAATACTTTGTCAAATGGATGGCAGTGAGGCAGTTCTCAGATGTCTGCATGACAGAAAGAGGCAACCACCCAGTGTGGTCTTCCAGGAATCCTGTAGACATGCATACAGACATCGTCCGTTCGACAAATTCGTGAACTTTACTTTACAGAGGATGCATGATATTTCAGTCTAATGTGCTGTGCAATAAAACAGTCTATGTACTGGTGTCAGTGACAGATTATCACAGCACCATTTGTGTTTTTGCTACCTGTTGGTGTCCATGAGACATCATTCACTGCACAAATACTAGATCATGCCCAACACACATTTGATCGTTGTTGTCTATGCCTGTCATCTGCCGATGTTTGTAGACAACTCCTTCTTTTTGTTGTCATGCAGCTATAATTGTAATCAAATATATGTGCTTGTATAATTTCTAAGTTAATAAGTAAACTCACTATTCCTAAATCTGTGTACTATGAAATTCATAAAGGTCAATCCTTAATTCTAGTATTCATGATCAGTCTGACTTTCATCTTTTTACCCTTTAACTGCTAACTCATGCGACATCTAATCCATTTTATGTCCAGCCTAATTTACTGTAATTGCTTAAACTCACGCTGCCCTTTTGCAGACACCAGCGAGCTCTTATGGTCGAAAATCGCGTCAGGTCTGGACATCATCTCATAGCTTGCTTTTAATTTGTGTGCACATTGCTGGTTCTAGATTTACAGCACTTACAGTACAGCCATACCTCACATGTTTCTTTACTTCTTCCCAAACATTAGGCATTATGGGCCTTAGGAACTTAAAACCACGCATTTTGACCTTTTTGGTAATAAAAGTTGATACTTCTGGGCCAATTGAGGAAATCTACAGCCACAGTCTTATTTAGAGTCACACAGCACAATAATTTTGTTTCCATGTTTGATTATACATTCATGATTGCAGTATGTCCGTTACGGTTTCGAGTGCCATCAAATTGTGTCCGTGAAATATGATCAACTTTGCCGAAGACATTCTGATGTTCCAACTAGCTGTGTAATTCCCACAAGGGTTTATATATAGGGTGTTCCAAAAATGAAACCAGGAAATGTATGAAATTTTAAATTGTAATTCTTTGGGAAAGAACAAGAATGTCAGTGTACTCGTATGGCTAAAACTTATGTGGAAAAAACTTTATAGGCTGAAGTTTTAAGTTGTTCGTATTTGAAAAAATAAATGCATTTATGTAGTATTAATTAATAAATTATCAAAGCAAGGTTTTTTGGGTCACACTGTACTTTCAAGTCATTCATTTTTATTTGTCTCAGGGAATGAACAATTGAACAGAGTGAATATGCTTTCAAAATTTGATAGTTAAGAGTGACATTTATGTTAAGGGTTGCACACGATTGTCAAAACCATTTGTTGATTTGTTTTTTTTTTGGTATTTGTTTGTCCTCAGTTTGTTTTGCATAGGGTTGCTGTGGATTAGCCACACATTTGTTTGTAGACAATATTTACTTTTGTCTAACTTCATTTTAAGTATGTTGCTAATGCTACCAGTGGTAAGATACAACTTGAGGAGCCGCGTCTCTCTAACAGTTTCACAGACTCTATGGCCTCATAGTCCCAAGGTCTGTTTCATGAAAGTGACTTTGAGACTTAGGACAGAAATTTGGTCTTCAGAGCTCCCACGTCACGTTTCTGAAATGGTCTTAGCTATAAGTAATTACAAGTGCTGAAATAATTTGTAGGAGTTGTTAGCAGTTATGTCCATGTTCTCAGACTTTGCAATTTTGATCAAGTGAGATTTGATAATTTTTCAGGCATAGTTGTGTGAAGCGTATGATCAAAATTTAGTTTTAAGCTACTGTTAATGAAACAGACCCCTGCAGTATACATGTGCAGCTAAGACACACCCAATTGTGGCTTGGATGTTTTAATTTGCCCTTTTTGTATAAAACTTACATTTGTATGCCTCCATTTTTAAACAGCCTTGGTAATTAACATGCCATTCTTTGCAAGGTTGACTATTTGCGTCCAAATCATTCTGCAGTTGTGGCAAATGTTGCAAATTTGTGATAACTGATCTTTTATACTATTGGGTCACTAGTCTCTGAAACTAAGTTGCACTCGCGTAGACTTTTAGTTTGCCAGTCTTTGATACATATCATGAAAAAGGGGCATTTCAAATGCAGACACTATTAAAACGGTTAATTTTGATTAGAAGTTTTCTAATTCCGGAATTATTTTTGTTAGGATGAAAAAGAGGAGGAGGATCGTCTGGAAGAGGATGAGGACTTGGTTGAGAAAGCGGAGAAAGAATTCTACGACATCATTGCGCAGGAGCAGAAGTTACGAGAGAGGAAGGAAGCGCAGAAGAAAAAAGAGGCAGGAGAGGATAAAGCAGATGAGAGAAAGGTGAGTAATAGGACTGTGGTTAATCTAGGGTGTGTGAAGAGGCATGACCCAAGTTTCCAAATTATGAACAGTTGCGATGGCCCTTGGCACATTTCATGGCATCTTGTACTTGGTCAATAGATTTGTGTAAGAACCACTTCTTGATGTCATGAACATTGATTTGCTTCTTTTGGAGTCGACCAGAACGATTACTGAATTACTGGTGACTTACAGCAATAAAAACTGACTGATNATAGTTGTGTGAAGCGTATGATCAAAATGTAGTTTTAAGCTACTGTTAATGAAACAGACCCCTGCAGTATACATGTGCAGCTAAGACACACCCAATTGTGGCTTGGATGTTTTAATTTGCCCTTTTTGTATAAAACTTACATTCGTATGCCACCATTTTTAAACAGCCTTGGTAATTAACATGCCATTCTTTGCAAGGTTGACTATTTGCGTCCAAATCATTCCGCAGTTGTGGCAAATGTTGCAAATTTGTGATAACTGATCTTTTTATACTATTGGGTCACTAGTCTCTGAAACTAAGTTGCATTCGCGTAGGCTTTTAGTTTGCCAGTCTTTGATACATATCATGAAAAAGGGGCATTCCAACTGCAGACTGTACTATTAAAATGGCTAATTTTGATTTGAAGTTTTCTAATTCCGGAATTATTTTTGTTAGGATGAAAAAGAGGAGGAGGATCGTCTGGAAGAGGATGAGGACTTGGTTGAGAAAGCGGAGAAAGAATTCTACGACATCATTGCGCAGGAGCAGAAGTTACGAGAGAGGAAGGAAGCGCAGAAGAAAAAAGAGGCAGGAGAGGATAAAGCAGATGAGAGAAAGGTGAGTAATAGGACTGTGGTTAATCTAGGGTGTGTGAAGAGGCATGACCCAAGTTTCCAAATTATGAACAGTTGCGATGGCCCTTGGCACATTTCATGGCATCTTGTACTTGGTCAATAGATTTGTGTAAGAACCACTTCTTGATGTCATGAACATTGATTTGCTTCTTTTGGAGTCGACCAGAACGATTACTGAATTACTGGTGACTTACAGCAATAAAAACTGACTGATATAAATTGCAATATCATA
This sequence comes from Phoronis australis, assembly GCA_002633005.1. Classification (NCBI taxonomy): domain Eukaryota; kingdom Metazoa; phylum Phoronida; family Phoronidae; genus Phoronis; species Phoronis australis. The sequence goes on from NMRA01000145.1 coordinate 734,128, forward strand.
GATTGAAAGAGATGATTTTTTAATGGTTTGAATTTCTCGTGAAAAGTTAGTTAGGACTATTTTTCCATTCAAAGTACCTCGATGACTTTTGAATGAACTGCTTCTGTTCCTATTCAGAAGAGCAGAATTCAGGTTTTCTTTTGTGTATGGCTCAATAACTTCCAAGTTCCTTGATATATCTTCATGACCTTTTGCAAAATTGGTAAGTTTATATGAAGTAGATTATGGCACTCAACTATTTGCAATTGGATTCGACCTTTTCTGCATCCCCTAGTGGCCATTTCTATTCTTTTTGTTCTTTTTGGCATCGGTCTTCATATTAGCCAGACTGATGGAAGATTCTTCATGTCTGTGTTCGTATTTTGGAGAGCACGGCCTGACATTAGTTTTTCTTGTATATCAAGTATGGCACACTGTAGTGACAGTTTTTTTTCACGACTTCCTGGATGTCGACCAAGTTTTTTAGTGAATCTGAATGAGCTTTGGCACACGGTGTTGATTTTTGGACAGATCTAACGTGGTGCCACCTAGTGGCAAATTGTCATTGTTTCTGTGTTAGTATCCTCCAAGCTCTTCAATAGCTATTCAGTTTGTCTTACCTGTTTCTAAATATTGAAAAATAGGAGTACCAACTATTTCCTTATTTCTTTACCATTTACGATGGATATGTTTCTCTTGTAACCTTAGTTAAGATCAATTATGATTGCGATAAGTAGTCTAATTTTTGGGCATTGAAAATTGCCGAAAGTGGCTCCATTGGGTTTTGAAAGACACACCGTGCCTCTGCTACAAAAATTGTCACATGGCACACTTTTAGTTTGCCAGATGTGCTCTATAATCAGGAGGCATATATACCCAGTGTACTTTTCACATACACTCAGATAACATGAGCTAAAGTTTAAAGGTGCATATTGACAGTCTTGACTGGTTAAACAAACAAAAAATCAAATTGGGCCAGGTACTTCCTTAAAATTGATCTCGTAATACTCCTTGCTGTGATGGGATCCTTCTTCCAATGCCAACTAGAGCTTCAAAACCATCAGAGATTGAAGACATTTCTTTAGCGTTTATTAGGGTTAGCTTGCCCTGTAAAATAGCATATTCTAAGATGGTTCATGTACGCATTGCCTGTGACTTCAGTTGGCAGCTCATTTGGCAATAATTCAAGATCAGATAAGCGTGGCAATGTTTTAATCTCTAATTAAAGCACTTTGCTTATCAGCTAAACAAGGGCAAAATGCAGCTGTAGGTAAGCAGTCACAAGCTTTTTATGTGCCTTACATTTGTGGTTTTAAGGAATCGCCAGTGGAAGAAGAAGCTAAGGACACCGAGGCAACACAAGAAAAGACAGACGAACCTTCTGAGAATAAAGAGGATTCTTAGATGCTTCGACCAATTCTAAAACCTCTTCACCACTCTTCAGCAGAACTTCGGTTTCGTCTGCTAGGCAAATAAGCTTGAAAAACATGACTAGATGGATACCAAGACAAGTCTCTCACCAAGGTCCCTTATTTCAGAAAGTTTCTGAAATGTCTATTGTGGGCAAAATTTACTCCATATGTAATGCTCTGGGTTTAATATTTCTTATCGATTCAACATGTTTGGATTTCTTCTATCTGCAGGATTTTTTCAAAATCAGAATGGAATCTCCTTGTACATGTTCAGTGACCTTTGAACATTCCTAAATGTTCATCTTGCAGCTCCAGTCTTGGAATTTGAAATTGCAGGACTGAATGTTAAAAATGTATCGAAGTATGTTAGTTTGTATGTGTGCATGTATGTATGTATGAATGAATGTATGTATGTATGTAAGTATGTATGTATGTATCATGTATGTATGTCTGTCTGTCTGTTTGCCTATACACTGCTAAGAGCATGAGATTTTAACATTTTCTTGTTTTGAAAAGGCTATCATGTTAGAGTGAAAATTGTTGTATAGTTTTTCTCACTGAACTATCCTACTATAATAACTGCCCATTGTATAATTTCATGGAGTGTAAAATATCCTCTGCTAATGAGACAACTACTGAGAAGTGTTATCACTGTTTTGTGTTAAATTTATTGAACTGGAATATATTGCTATTGTTTTCATATCCAACCTAGTTACGATTATTATCTAGTGTTGACTGTTCTAGAAATACATACAGCCGCCAAGTTCATTACGTAATTCAACTTCCGGTTTAGGTACGATTTTGTTGATAGAAATCTCATTGCTAGATTGCCCCCATTGTGTGTTCTGTTAAGCTAAAATCTTGCGAGTACAGCGAAATCCACGAGCTACCGCCATATAGTTCAGGAGGAGCAGGTGATCTAGACATCAAGCGCTCGCGAGTGACTAGCTTTATTGAAGTCGACCCTGCTGGTCATAGGAAATCTTTCACGGCTTCACCAGTAAGGGTCATTGTTTCTGAACAGAGTCGTTACAGTGAGTGCAAAGGGCCCATCGTCCAAAATCAAATCACCGCACCCAACAGGCAATAGTCCGAAGGTCCGATAATCCCAACTCCTTTGGCTCACTCGTATATTTTCTGAGTTCACATCTTTGTCAATTTCCAGCGGCAGGTTGAAGAAGACTGCTGTCCAAAAAAATCGGTCTCTTGAAAGAGCGCTACGAAAAATGTGCTAAAGACATCACTCCTTTTAGGCCAATGCATTTTTTTATATTTCAGCTTGCTTTCGAAACTGAAAGGCCCATTCAAATAAGAAATTTGTCTAGATCGGATTTTCAGAAGGCTTGGTGACTTAAATCTAGGAACCAATTCTCTCACTGGTGCCTAGCCTAAACTGAGTAGATTTTTATTAGTAAGAAATGAATCTACTCAACAATTCGGGTGTTAAATGCAATAGTACATTTTTACACAATATTTCGAACTTTTTAGACTGTGTTGTAACTTTTCCCTTAGCGATTAGGAAGATGCTGTGTTGGTTCAAAATATGCCATTGTAACTTCATGCTATTTGCTGACGAAACATTTTTCACGGTTACTGGAATATTCCGATGTCTTGTGTATGGCGTGGTTTCCGGGACAGGTTGGAAATGACCGCTTCCACCACGTATGCATGAGTCTGTAAATAAAAAAGCAATTCGTTTTGCTATTAACATTTTGCCTTAGACTTAGGTATTCACTCTGTGAGAGCTCGGTTCTTTGGATATCCTCCGTGTTCCGTGAAATGCTCGTGTAAGTACAGCCCCGGGCTACCGACTCTGTCTTGCTGCATGATCGAGTCGCCCAGCATCACTTGGGGTCCTGTGGACGGTGAAAAATAGGAAAACGTCAAGTTGCAGCTTTAAAACTATATGCCCTTTGCAAAGATTGGAATTGTATTAGACATATGTATAACCCCTCCCCCCTCACCCATTGGCTGTCGGGAAAAAACATAAAAAGCGTGAGAAAATATTGAGTTTATTAAAGAACCCTGGTAACTAACATGCGGCTGAAACAAGATAATGTGTACTGCTTTAGTTTTTGTGTGTGTGGGGGGGGGGCGCGGGCTCAGACCCGATTGCAAGTGTCAGAGCCGGCCAGACGTCCCGGCGCAATCGGTTTCCTTTTTTCAGTCATCCCTGTCCTCACAAATTCAGGCCCTCTCAATATTTGATGCTGTCGGGTTAAGCCCGCGCGGCGTGCTTAGCGCGATTCCCCGACAAAATTTTGCCCCCCGCCCTTATGATATCCTAGATCGCCCACTGTTAATTCGTAAGTTTTGATAAAAAGCAAGCCTTCGATGGAGAACTTTTTGATTGTAACTCAACCAGAGTTGACTATTACAACCTCGAGGGTCTGTGCAGGAGACTAGGACAAATAGATACATTGCATAAACAATCCCTGGGTTGCTTTTTGTTCCGTCTGAAGAAAATTTAATTTCGAAAATATCTTCTGAAAATGAACAAAAAAGTGCATTAGTAAAATCAACAAGTTTTTAAGTGGTCTCAAAAAAACAGTCGGTAAATGCATTAATTTTAGTCTCAGTTCTTCCACGCGTGTTTCTCCCGAGAGGTTAGTACCTAACGTGCAGACGAGCGTTCCAAATTGGAACGCTAAGTCCCGCGTGGCAGCGCTGCACGCGAAACAAGATGGCGGACGACCTTTGGAGACTGACGACGAGAGGTAATCGGACTATACTGTGTGACTGTGTGTTATTGCACAATAGAACAAAAATGAAAAATACACCTACTTGTTTATGGTCCACACCGTTTGCGCGCGAAACCTATTTCTTTTTGTAATATTTATCGATTAAAATTCACATCTTACCAGCAGCTTCTGTTTTTTCATCATCACTCAGATTCCGTTTTCTTTAAAAATGAAGTAATTTTCTTCATTGAACAGTGAAGCAGACGATGGAAACGGAGTCATAGTGCGCAGCGCCACTGCCGGTCGTCTGAGATATCGCGGTAGAGCTTAGTTCCGTTACGATTGCGCCGTGTTCCGAATTTGACACTTGAAATATTGGACCCGAGCCCCCCCCCCCCCTCAAACACACTAAAACCGTTAAACTCACGAACACTTTCCTACGCTCTTGCTGTTTTATTTTGTTTTGCGGCAGCCTATGTATTATCTCAGATTATCTCGACGTGTAGGTCAGCGATGCTGTGAGTCAACATGCAACTACGACGCAAGTATAGACAGTAGCCTTTTCCCACTGATAAGTAGCCGGGAACTCGGAGGCTTTGTTCTGTCTTGTATAAAGCTGCAAGGTATGTTTACGTACAATATTCACATTTAGTTGGCGTCTCATTGTTTTAGGTATTTTTTGTTCCTCCGCAGCATGCAGCTTTTACGTCTAGTCTCAATTTGCCCGTAGACAGATTCACGGGAACGTGATAGCTGAAGGGGTGGATCTGCCATCTTTTGAAGTACTAGGCCTACAATTAAGTACAAAGCAGCTGATGCACTGCATTCATGCTCCTGGCCTTCAATATCGTGGGTATATTGTGCGAGTGAAATCTCCGGTAATATTAGATAACAAATTAAAGTAGAGAAACCGTAAATCATTGCAGAGACCACAAAATGCGAGTGGTTACACTTTTCTTAGAAATCTAGCCTGAACACTCGCCAGTAGGCTTACAGTACGTTGCTCGGCGTGTCGGCTTACAAACTTGAACAAGTACAGCCGGAGTGCGCCTTCAGTCCTGGATAATACAATAGAATATATTTTTTTCTTAACTCAGTGAGGAAGAAGGTAAGACCGACGACGGGTAGTTAGCCGAAATAAAAACTGATTTTTGACAGCTACTCACTGTTTGAATTCTTCGGATGTTTATTTTGTCACTATAACACCATCTACATTGTTATACAATTTTAACACCAACTCCGTCTGCCGGGCCAGGACGAGAGTGTGTGATGGGATAGCTACCGTTTACCCAACCAAGAGGCCATCAGGGGCGGATCTAGGATTTTGAGTTAGGGAGAGGGCAGGGCAGAGTATTGTCTAGGATTTTGCCCGCCAGACATTCGCACCCCCGAATAGCCAAATGGCTTCTGGTACGCCATTGTGTTCGTTAAGGTTTTTTCCTCGCTTCTCGTCTCGGTTTCCGGTTTTTATCGATTCGACTTGTTCGTCAATAAACGCTAGCAAACCTTGTTTTATTTAACTTACTGCCGTGGTGGCAGCTGCTCTTACCCACCCGAAGAGACTCTAATGCAACTGTAGTCTTCTGAAAACAAGGACACTTGTTGCTTTTGAGTGTATTACGTGAGTAATTGACATTTTTAAATACGGAACCTTCATTCAACATTCATTACATGGCCGTACCCCCCAAACAGTGGTCTCTAACTAAAGCAGAGACCATCACCGCGAGTCCCTTGTTGAACTTCAGACACAATTTGATGAGCTCGAGGCAGCTGGTGTTTTCGCTAAGCCAGAAGAGGTGAATGTTCATGTAGAATATCCCAACATCTCATTCCTCATCAAAAAGCCAAGCGGCGGTAGTCGGCTTATTACATCGTTTGGAGAGGGTGCCCGCTGTTGTAAGCCCCAACCGTCCCTCATGCCCAATGTGGACAGTGGCCTACGCGACATCTCATATTATCTGACCTCTTGCAATCCTTCTACCAGATTCCTCTCAGTCATTCGTCTATGAAATATTGTGGTGTCGCTTCGCCATTTAAAAGCATTCGCGCTTACACTCGCTCTGCAATGGGGATGCCGGGATCAGAGACTTGTCTCGAGGAGCTCATGTCCAGAGTTCTGAGTGATTTCATTCAGCAAGTTTGGGTCACCAAAAGCGCAGATGGTCTGTATGTAGGTGGAAGCTCACCTGACCAGATGCTCCAACGTTGGAGACTATTCCTCCTTGCTCTTCGGCGAAACAACCTGCGTCTGTCCGCCAAGAAAACCGTCATCAAGTGCCCTAAGTCAACCACCGTCCTTGTTTGGAAATGGTCCCAGGGTTCCTTACGGGCCAGTGATCATAAGGTCTCAGCTCTCTCCTCAGTTGATACTCCCACAACTGTGTTCGGTCTCCAATCATGTATTGGGGCTTTTAAGATCTAAGTCGTGTTCTCCCTGGCTATGCCTCTCTTCTCAACCCGCTTGAAGCTGTCGTGGCTGGACGCGAGTCTCGTGAACGCATCTCCTGGTGCGACGATCTCACGGAATTCTTTAAGAGTTTCCAGTCTGCTCTCGAAGACACAAAGGTGATATTCATGCCTAGACCTGGTGATCATCTACTCATTGTGACTGACGGTTCTGTGAAGCATCGTGGCTTGGGTGCCACCGTGTACCTCCGCAGAGGGGACAAACTTCTCGCTGTCTTTTTTAATGCGAAGCTACGTAAACATCAAACAGTCTGGACCTGGTTACCCTGCGAAGTTGAGGATCTGTGTATGGGCGCAGCAGTTCGTCATTTTTCCCCATAAATCATTCAGGCCTCTAATCTCACCCAAGTCCTGACAGACAGTCGTCCATGCGTTCAGGCTTACGGAAAACTTGTACGAAGCGAGTTCTCCAGTAGCGCTCGAGTATCGACGTTTCTATCTACATTGCCGTTTCTTTACACCACATTGCTGGTGCAGCGAACCTCCTCTCCGACTTCTCCAGCAGAAACCCAACATCCTGCCAAGACTCCTCTTGTCAGGTATGTAAGTTCATTGCCGAACTTGAAGATTCAGTCGTTCGAAGCTTGTCGGTTGATGATGTTCTTCAGAGCGCCATGCGTATGCCCTTCACAAGCCGCGCAGCTTGGCTGTTGACCCAACAGGAATGCCCAGACCTTCGCCGAAGCCATGCCCACCGTCCTTCCCGTAAGCAAAGCAAAATCAAAGGTGTCAGGCGTTATCTCAATGCGGTCTCAATCGCCAACGGCGGCGCCTTAGTTGTTAAGTCAGCTGAGCCATTCCAACCCCAACGTGAACGTATCGTTGTGCCACGCCCGGTTCTGAATGGATTGCTCACAGCCATTCACCTACGCTTTGGCCATCCATCCAATTACCAAACAAAGCGTCTCTTTACTCGCTATTTCTTTGCGCTTGACATCGATAAGGCCATTGACGCTGTCACTTCTGCCTGTCACATCTGACAGTCTGTCAAAACCATACCTGCCTATTTCCAACCCCATTCTACCTCCCCACCCTCCGACATTGTCGGCTCGTCATTCGCGGCTGATATTATGCGACGTCATCGGCAGTTCATCTTCGTTATCAGGGAGACTGTCGCTTCATACACGTTAACCTCCCTAATCCAAAATGAGACTCGTGATGAACTTCGAAACATTCTAGTTATTCTTTGTTCTGCATTATGCCCTCTTACTGAAAACGGAATAGCTGTTCGAGTCGACGCGGCTCCTGGTTTCGTTGCTTTGAAGAATGACCAGATGTTACTTTCACGTGGTATTCACCTTGACATTGGTCAAGTTAAGAACGTCAATAAGAATCCTGTCGCTGAACATGCAGTTGGTGAGTTGGGCATGGAACTCCTGCGTTTATCTTCAGAGGGCGGGCCAGTGTCCTCTGCAGCTCTCGCCATTGCCACGTCCAATATGAACTCCCAGGTCCGCCGCTATGGTTTGTCTTCTCGTGAATTGTGGACACAGGGGGATCAAGTCACAGGTTGTCAACTGCCCATTGCCGACAGGGGAGTGATCCTCCGTCAACACCAATCCCGTATTGACAACCATCTCCCTAGTGCCATGTAAAAGTCCCGTGGTCGCGCTCATAACCCTGCACGACTCTTTGTTGGTCAGCTGGTATTCCTAAAGGCTGATCGCGACAAGACAAAGGCCCGCGAGAAGTACCTCGTTACAAGCGTGTCTGACGAATGGTGTGAGCTGCGTAAGTTCACTCGCTCCCAGTTCCGCAGTAAAACTTACACTGTACGTGTATCAGACTGCTTCCCTGTGTCTTCTACGACTTCGAATCCTAAGTTGTTTGCCTCAGCTCAGCTTGATGCCTCTGATGACGATGATCTGATGCATAGCCCTACTGGCCACGACCCCTACGACCTTCGTGTGGATGATCTTCCGGGGGATTACCTGCCCGAGGTACCACTCACATCCCCTCCATTGCCGGAGGTGATCACTACTCCTCTACCTGAACCGACCCTTGATACCGGAGCATCCGATCCAGCGGCTGATATCCCTCAGCTTTCGGATGAGCAAGATGTCCTTAGCTCCGACCCCGTTGCGCAGGATGCCACCACATTACGGCGCTCTCATCGCAACCGCAAACCCTTGCGTGGCACGATAGTGATTGGATTATGGAGTAGCGCCAGTGGACCCTGTACTCCTTCCTTAACTTTTTTTCCTTGGCAGAGAAGACGGAAACATGCCAGACAGAGACTATGCTTTGTTATAAGTGTTTATTACGTTGTTGTTTAACTGTTATTACGGTTGAAACGTTGTTCGAGCTACTGTACTCCATAGGCCTACTTTAAGTCGTGTATTGTTCTTTAGCTTCCATTGTACCCAGAGGAGAGGAAAGTGATTACGCCATTGTGTTCGTTAAGGTTTTTTCCTCGGTCCCCGTCTCGGTTTCCGGTTTCTGTCGATTCGACTTGTTCGTCAATAAACGCTAGCAAACCTTGTTTTATTTAACTTACTGTCGGTAGAATTTTAGGGGGGCATGGCTGCCCCTCTCCCTAAATCCGCCACTGGCCACCATTCACAGTTCTGCAGCTAATGTTTGGTACCTGTAGTTTACTTCCACGCTGAGTACATCAATATTTTTACAACGATTCGTACTCGGATAAAACGCTGTTAGCGACGAAACGTGGGGGCTGGTGCCGTTATACTGGAACTTTCATTTTTCGCAGTATAGCTATCAGATTCTGTTGGCATTTTGTTCCCTTGCTTTCCATTCGCAAACAAAAATATCCCTTCTTCCGTCCAAGAAGCGAACTTTAGTCTGCTTACCGTTTGGAAACAACTTGGGTGAGCAGTGATTTCTGGGTCTCCAACGGTGACATTGAGATATTCCTTGAGACTACGCTCTGCACACAAAATTAACCCTGTGACAAGCCAACTTGAAGACACTGGTATCAACCAATGAAGAGCTGTCATTTCTTTAGATGCCCTGAAATCAC
>NMRA01000145.1:743940-782972 GCA_002633005.1 Phoronis australis
TTGCAATTTGACTAAAGAATAGCTTAATTGGCCTGAGACCCAATTACCCAACGGTGAGCACAATTTTTTTGTTATAGGACGCAAGTTTATTGCCGTCACATATTAATGAATCATCACGAGTTTCCCAACGTGGACAACTTCTACTACCGGTATATCAAGTTCGCTATACTTTCATGCTTACCGATGGTATTGAATTTCAAGCTAGGCTCAAGCCGTTAGCTGATCTTTGAAAAAAGTGTCCCCATGCTTCAGTGTTTCGCATGATACTTTGTTTTGTGGCTTTCTAGACCAACTGGAAATTTTACCTACTTTTGAGACAGGCCATTTTTATTCTAAATCCATTTCCTCAAAAACGTATTTTGCTATTGATGTTACTTCTGTAATGCCCGCTCTAAGGTTTTTCATTTACAGTAAGTTTTCGTGTCCAAATCTTCACAATTCTGCGCGAACTTGAGGGTGTGGCAAGGTAGAGTTGTGTAGTAAAGTGCGATGACGGCGGGAGGCGGAAACGGAAATGGAGACGAAGACGAATTTGTGCGTGCCCCCGCCCCCAGATAATGTTTACCTTCCTACGTCTCGGTGACCTTTACGACAAAGAGTGATATACCAAAGACAAACATGGTGATATATCTTAAGGCAATGTGCTATTTTAATTCATTTAAAGCATAATCACTGATCGAACATAAATTGGTGTAGTTAGTTGAGAAAAAAATGAATTTGACATCGAGAAACTTGAGTGCACTTTGTACATTTAGTTGCCTGCTGTGGCAAAAAGTTTGCAATTACAGCCAGGTGATTAATAGGGTTTATCGTTTGTTTGCTAATTCAATTTTTATTTCAGTATTGCAGATTCATAATGGCCGTTGTAAAGCAGCTGCGGGAAGATGGCATAACCAGCCTTTTCACTAACCACTTCCTGCAGAACATGAAAAGAGGATTTGAAAAGCGGTGCATCCATTTTTCAAGAGAAATAGATAAAGAACCGCATGCTCGAAGACACCCCTTGATGATTTTATTGGGATATCTAAGCTTTAAAGTACGCAAATTTGATAAATCTATTGAATGGTTTAAAAAAGTTCTCGAAGAAGATGCCAATAATATAAACTCCATACTTAACCTACTATATGTCTACCAGCAAATAACACTAGACCCAAAGGTTGACTATGAGAAGAAACTAGGAGACATCGTTAATGGTACGTTGGCAGACAAGAATAAGGCCTACGCCAAGTATGAACTTGCTGAAATTATGTCTGCTGTCGATGCTTATCTTCAACCTGGGGGTTTTAAAAAAACTCGATGTTTGTTTGATGAGGCAACGAGTTGCGATAACGTTCCTCAAGATGAAAAATGGGAGTGGCTCTTTGGCTACGCGTTCTTTTTGTTCTCCGTTGATTCCGCTTATAGCGAGACACCGTCTCAACAGTTTGAACAACCGTTGAAGTATTTTTATCAGGTTGTTACCGCAGAACAAGTGTCCCCGAGCTACAATGACGGGGAATCCGTCCTACAGGAAAGGTTCAACGACATCATTGCCAAGTCATGGTGTTTCATGGGAACACTTTTGTCTAGACATAGTCCAGGAGTTAAAGAAAATGAGGAGCTTGAACAACTGAAGGATGTAATAGAATGCCCTAGAGGATTTTCTGATTACACAGTAAAAAGTTGTATGGAAAAAGCAAAGGCTAAGGCAACTGAGGGGAATGAACATGTGATTCTAAGACGAATTGGTCTTGCGTACATGGACATGGGGTTAATGACTGAGGCTAAGAATGATTTGGAAAAAGCTGTCACTCTGGACAAGGAAAACGGTTACGGCCACAATTTGTTAGGGCGATGGAATCTTAAGAAATACAAGGAAGACAGAAACACCACCGAAAGAGAGCATTTGCTCAACAACGCCGTTGAATATTTTACTATTGCTATTGAAAAGGGTTTTAATAAGTGGCATTCTTTTTACGTACTGGCTGAAGCTTACTTTCTGAAAGGTGAATACATTAACGCCATTGGGCCTTGCCAACAATCAAAAGAACATGGTGGAAATCGAGAATGTAAACTGTACGAGTTGTGGGCTCAGATTTATGATAAATTGGATGCTCCAGATATGGCAAAAAAAATGCGACGTGAAGCTGAAAATTTAGCTCTGAGGCAGTATCACGATGAGCACGATTTTGGTGTCGTTTACCATGACGACGATATCTATGAAATTGTCCCTATAGTTGATGATTTGGAGAATAAGCTGAGTGTGCAGTGTTACTTTCTTAACCGAGATATATTATGTGGGGATAACACTGTCGAAGCATGGGGTAAACTCAACAAGTCGTGCCACTATATCCTAGTTTTCTGTAGTGAAAACTTTTCCCAAGGCCCTTCTGTAGCTTACCGTACCCTGACGTCTATTATTGATGACAGGTGCAGTAGTGGAGATGACAGCACCATACTTCCTGTAAAGTTACCCGGATGTACGGACATTCCACCTATTTTAAAATCACTTAGAGCGATCGAAGCTGATGGATCAGAGAAATTCTTTGACGAAATTAGAAGGAAGGTGAAGAGTTACCCACTTAAGGGTGAACTTGATTGAAAACCTTCATGGAAATGTGTGTAACGGGTATTCCTCTTAGGCATAATTAGATGTCCTACCGGTTGGTTTTAACTCTTCCAGAATTTACAGCGTCGCCTTCCCAGTTCCTAGATCCGTTTTTGGTACAACCAGTCTTGCCATTTTTGGTAAAACGGCCTTTGATACTATTTAAAAATGCACGCAGCGCGGTATCCGAAGGTACACTCTGTGACAACTTAAAAATAAATTGTAAAAAAGCGGTTTTATTTCAGAATCTGAAGGTGAATATTGACCTATAATTTGAAATCTAATAGTTTGTTCTATTAAAGATGCTGGACGTTTGACATTTAGTGTGCTTTGTGTAATTATTTAATGTAATTCAATAAAGGGATTGTGTGGAAAACCGTTTCTATTGTGATTTTTTGCGTTTTGGCTCTACATCCTGGCTATTTATGTATTAAACGTTCTTCCATTAGAGGAGTGCTGAATTGTCCATTATTAAGCTTAGTCAAATACAGCTTGGCACAGCCGCACCAAACAGGGGCCCGCTTTACCGCTACAAAGACGCATAATCTTGTAGTGTTTTGTTACTTTCACTTCAGTAAAAGTTGGGTCGATTGAAAGTTTAATTTCGAACGCAAATGATTCCTCGCATATGAAACGAAGGTTTTTGTGGGCCTCTGTATGGGCTTCATTAGAGGTTTTGGAACGTCGAAGGTCGGGTCGATATTAAAGACGCTAATTTTCGGAGGGAAACGTTTCAAGAGAATTCTTTTTTGCAGTGTTAGAAGTTTTTATTGGCCGGGCGTGCATTTGAGCAGAAGTTTATACTGAATCTTGCAGGTGTGTCTTTTTTATTTATTTGGATGCGTGAGCCCAGTTTCGTGGAGTGCTATTCAAAGGTGTTGATGACAAACGTGCACGTGCGTTAAGCCACAGACAGCGGATAGTGAAACTCACCTGGTGAGGGGCTGTGTTCGACCCTATTCTATTTTGTGCTTTTAGTTTTCAGTGACCCACAAGAAGTGTTCAGAGAGTTTCTAGCTTCAACTGATGGTTCTTGAGTTTTTCAAGAATTATTGATAACTATTGTCCGACTCTGGTAAGCTTCGTGTAGTCTTGTGGCTCAGGGCTCAAGACAAATGACACCAAATATTCACAACAAGAAACTCGTCAACAGCTTCAGGCCTTTTTGTCTTTAATCGAAATCGGACAGCAGTATATGGCGCTTTGTCAGACATTTTCTGTTTCTTCGCTTTATGGAGCTCATGCTCCGCTGTCCTTTCATGGGCGGCGCAGCACTGCATGAAAATAGTGGGGCTATAGCCCCCGCCCCCCAGTCCGCTATGGTGCGCCGCCCATGCCTTTTGAGGGATTCTTTTGAAATTTGGTAAGCAGATGGATCACGTCAAGAGCTGTGATATATAATCTTCTGGTTATGGCGCGCTATGTTTTATTTTGGGGGCATTTCTGAGCGCTGCTCCTTTATTGATTGGATTTCTCGTGCTTCGGATCTGATATCGTTTAACGTGCTTTTCTGTTAATTGGTAGGCAGGATTTGCGGCATCCGTTTCTGATACTTTGGCGGGTATACAATAGTTTTCTCAGAGTTAAAAAAACTGCGTGAGTTCCAAACTTTCTATCGTTTGCATGACACATGCCATATTTTCCGTTCGAATGACTTAAAAACAGTACGACTCGAGGGTAGATCCACTGTTTTTGAATTGGGCGCAAGGTGGTGCTGTTTACAGAGCCATAGTTCCGGCGACCTTGAGGAATCTTTATGAAATTTGGTACATAATGCATCCTTTATTTGTTCATTTATTTGATTGGTTAATTCGTGTTTCTCTGGTCTCTCTCTCTCTCTCTATATATATATACATCAATTTCTCTTATATTTTAAGTAGTAGCTTCAACATTATCAGTAGCTTCAGTAGTATGAGTTGATTGGTAGTTGTTTCCCGCATTGACAGTTGTTCTCATCATTCGTTGACAGTCTTCAATATACTAGTCAAGAGTCATCTTTTGTGTTCTTGCCTACGAACCACCTCCTACGCAGCCAAACCGCATTTTTCCGTATATCCCCACAACACCCTCCCCCCCCCTCCCCGATGTTCAAACCTTTGTTTCTTTATCAATTCTGTCATCAAAGTCTGATGATGTCGATGGCCATATGGCAATGATGATGATGAGAATGATGGCGGTAATGGTAGTGATGATGTTGTAGCTTTCAATGACGTCACTGTCCTTGGACTGGAAGGTGTCATGGACGTCTTGAGGCACGATCAACTTCAGAGGCATTGCCATTGGTGGAATTATCGGTTTTGGCGTTGGTTTTCTGACACTGACTTCGTCAATATTTGCGGTTTTGAGATTGTAGCCTGTGCATCAACGTCCTTCTCAGTGATAGAGGCGGCCTCCCTCTAAGAGGGGTTCCCCTCCCAGAAGGAACGGTATTGAAAAATGGCTGCAAAAAGCAGTTTACTTCATCATCGGGGCTCCCTCTAAAAGGGGCCCTTTAACATGACAGGGTGTGTAATTTCTTAATAAGGGAAGGAACTTTAATTGATTCTGTCATTCAGACTCCCTCGCCGAGAGTGGGCACCTAATTTTAAGCAGAAGAGGTCATGAACTTCAAGAAAACAGTAACAGCGACAGTGGATGTCATAACAGGAGGCCCCTTAATATGAAAAATATACTATAATTGCAAACAAGAGAAAATAATGACAACCGATTCCATCATCTGGGTCAACAGATTTATGAAGGCAAAATGGTGCAACTGCTCCCGGGCTTCCTCCAAGAATGGGCCCTCCTCCAAGTGGGATCGTTATGAAGTAATGTACAATTTAAAAAGCAGGAAAATGGTGGCATTGGTTTCATAATCGGGGTCCCCTCTAAAAATCGGCACCTTCAACATGACAGGATGCATTATTCCACTTTAAACGAAACCACCATCAGTTTGGACTTCAGTCTTCCTAGAGCAAGACCCCAGATCAAAGAGGTTAACTCTCAAAAACAGTAAAGAGTGTCAATTAACGTCATGCTCATTGGTCCAATTAATGTTAAAAATGATATTTTGCTTCCAAATAGTGTCCCAACAGACCTCGCAGACCTAGAAACCGCTGACCTTGCTGACCACAGACCTAGAATCTTCTAGCTGGTATATGTGACTCTTTTTCTTTGGTGCAGCGACATCATTGTATGTGCTCAGTCTGGCAACACAGTGTGTCACTGTAGGTCGTGAGAGCCTTTGTTGTTCCAGTGTCTTGACACATGCAGGGTTTAGTTAAAAGGAGACGAATGTGCGACTTCTTGCTTTGCTCGAGAATTTGTGAATTTCTTGTTTTCTGCACATTTCCCACGCGCGTTGTCATACGTCGTCTTCATCAGTGGCAGGACTCATTGGTAGCCTGTCATCGTCCTTCTCAGCGCTTAAAGCTTCACCTTGGTGGCGTCATCGTCTTGCTTCGGCGAGGTCGGTGGGGTGGCCAATGATGGCGGTAACAGGGTGGCGCTTGCCCGGCGGGCAGCGACTGGGGTTGGCAACATCATTCTCCTCTCCGGGCGGCAAGAATCCTAAACATGACACGAACTTGTGTTGTACTTCGTAGTCGTTGTTTTTCATTCCATGTTGGCAAATGCTAACCAGAATGGGCCGCCGTACCCTCACCGGCTGTCATGATGGTGAGTCGTAGGCCTATCTGTGCCATAACTTTCGATTTCCCTAATTCAAAAATTTTCTCCTGATGCGTTCGTTTGTTGATCACGACATATCAAGCTAGGAAAATGTTAGAAAATGTTTTGCTGATTTCCGTCGCTGTTAGCGATTGTTTTTAAATTGTTAGTCCACTTTTGCACTATGGGCCATCAAAATAGAACTTTTATGAAAAAATATAAATGTACGCATTTCCTGTGACTTCAGTTGGTAGCGGAAATGGGTTCCTGTCACGGTAATTTGATTTTCGTTTTGAGCCCGCTCAGCAGGGCGAAATACAGCTTTAATGTAAAGTAACATTTGATTTTACCAGAGTAAGCCTTGTCGTCTTCACCTGTTCCACATATCCTTGCTTTCCTTGGGCCCGGTCTCCAATCTCCGTACTCAGACTCGAATCATGCTCAAACTCACACTTCATACTCAACTCGAGTACAGACTCAGCTTTGGTGTATTCAATGTCATACTCGAAAAATCTGTACTCGANTTCCTTTACTTTAAAACCCGGTCGCATTGTGAGCTCCTCCAAATTTCATGAAACCCGTACACGCCATTGCAATGGTCAAAATGTTCCCTTGATCAAACCAGTCGTCACTGCGTATACATTTTTAATGGCGATTAAAATCGCATCGTGGCACAAGTGACTTGTTGTTCAATAGATAAAAAATGAGTTCGGTATGGTTGCCTGTTTCGCAAAAATATAACTTTGTTACCCCATTTTTACACATTCTATACGGAGATTTCACAAAAACTACCCACTGGTCGCAAGTCTCCGTTTAGACTCTGTATAACAATAACATACAAGTTATTCATTAGTGCAGGCAGGCACGCTGGTGCAAAAGCACCGGGCCGGCCGAGTCAAGACTATTCGACCCTGTGCATGTCAGCATGTCGAGTACGTTTGAACTTTGAACAATTCTACCCGAGGCAATTTTCATGTATTTGTTCCATGTCAAACATGTATCAACACTTGCCTTTAGCCAGCAGAAGTGATATGCTATCTCGTTACAACATGAAAACAATGAAATAAAACTGATAACAGTTTATCGAAGTCTTTGTTTATTTTTAGTTACGGGTAAAATGATTTTCTGTGCCACATGGCCAGACGGGTGCTAATAAAGTGTTTTGTGCTGTTTTGTGTTCCCTTCTCCAATCCATCACCTTAGTTCAGGTTGGGTTTTGACATCTTTCACAAGCTAATGCGGTGACTCGACCAATATACCTGCATTATGAACGGTCTTCAAAAATAGACCCTAATGGACCGCAAACATATCCAGGCAATGTGAACACCATGAAATGGTAACCCTGATGGAGTCGGTGAAATAATGGGTTGTAGCGTTTTGTGCAGGTTTGAATTCTGCTAAAGTGAAATGGCAGAATCGGGTGCTTTTCACGATGACATTTCAAGCCTTCAGAAACGCGTGGAATACTTCCTCGGAAAACATACCGTAATAGAGTGGCTATTGTGAAAATGGAACATCTTATTACCCATACTGCTGAGAAATATACTCACGACGCGTACCGCACCCGAAAAATGGTCCTTTCCATTCGTTGTTTTCTCATAAACACCCCACCCAGCCTCTCTTAATTCTTAAAGCAAGTGTCTGCAGCAGGGGTTGTGGCAATAAAAACTAACTATGTAATGTGTTTAGTCCTTCAAGTTGAAAAACAGTGCCATCCATCTAGTCTCTAGTAAAAAGAACCTTTTGGAAATTGTAGAACCTCCGAACAAAATCCTTTTGATAATTATACAGTTCTACAAACCAAGGGCCCCGTCCAAGAAACTGACTTAAGTTCATTTTTGATTTAAGTCAAAGATTTGTCTCGACTTCCACATCAATTAAGTTAGTCAAAATTAAATATGTTTTTGCATGCTCCTAATTATCCTAATGTTTAGCTGGAACTAAACGACGGTGCTATTTAAACATCATGTACTACGTTAAAGAAAGTGCATTTGTATTCAAAAGACAAAATAATGTGAAAACAAAAAATCTGCAAATAGGTTGTCTTAGCGCTAATGACGTACCTTGGGGGGCTCACATATTCCCCAACACCACGTCACGATACTGACCGGACACGGCTGAGTGACTTACAGCGGATTATTTTCGACGCAGTTCTTTAAAACATTTGGCAACTTTCAACCTACTTCATATTCACATGGTCGTTATATGTTGTGTTTTTTTATCTAATTTGACCAAGCAATCACAGAGATAAGGAATTAGCGTGCAAGTTAAACACTTAATTCAAACTTAAGATTTATTTCTCGTCTTGAGACAAACTAAAGTTTTATCTTAAAATTGATCGAAATTTAAGATTTATCTTAGCTAAGTCAGTTTTCTTGGACCGGGCCCCAGACCCAGAGGTCTGCGTGTTTGTTCTACAGGTCTGCAACGGTTTTGAGACGTCCCGATTCGAAATGCCCAAACGCTATGAACTTAAAGCGGTTATTCATGTCACCATGGACCTTGTCCAACACCAGACGCAACATTTCCTATTTGATATCTTTGAGTAATTCAAAAACTGACATTCTCTGGAATTGCGCTTTTGAATTTGAGACTGAATAATTTGCTATGGAAATCTGTGCACGTCAAAATTTATTGAACTTTCGGAACAAAACATGCTTCAAAGATTTTAAGAACTGGTGGCCCCTGACGAAGGTTTGACGGGCGCCCAAGGCCTAAACACAGCATTGACTCTAGTCGAAGGCGAAGGGTTTTGAAAGGGCGTCGTCTCGGCTACTGAATAAAGTTAACAGAACTGACAAGTAGGGAACTTGCTCACTTCCAGTTTGAAGGACCGCTATTTTTTAGTTTTCTGTTTGTAGAGATCAACTAAAAAGGCTCAAAACACGTTTTATAGTAAAAAAGACGCCAAGTTGACCAAAGAGGCGCATGATTCCACGTTTATACGTCCACAATAACAACGTAGTTGGATTGGCAGGGTGGCGGACAATCTTCCTTCCTGGCATGCAGCAGGTGTGCTCTCTTTAACAACACGCACATCTTTTCTCTCCAGCTGAAGTTATTTTCTCATGTGACACAATTGCATTCATACAAATTAAATTATGTTCGGATACTGTAGTGCTCAGTTGCAGTGCACAGACAGATTTGATGCGGTGTAATGCCTTAGCGCAGGTTGCATAGTTTTAAGCACGCGCAAATCGAGCCTCATCTGTCAGATGTGAAAGGAAATGCGATTTGTGAGAAATGAACTGCGTTCGGAAAATTACGGTTTATAAGAAAAGAACAAAGATAGTCTGCAAATAATGTCCAAAAAGTAAGAATGCAATGTGCCTGTCTAGGTCCTCTTTAAAGTCGAAAACAATAAGACGACAATTTTGTTGTGACACTCAAACGAAAATGTACTGGAGGTACAAGTTGCGCACGTGATTTCTGCATGCACATTTGAGCATGCTGTGTAGAGAATTCTGCCCATTTTGACTCTTATTCTGTTTGGCCCTATTTGCTTCAACGGGTCACGAAATGGTCAACTTCAAGGTAAAGATAAAATAAAAATAGAATGGTTCATTAAATCAAAGGTAACACCTATGCGATGGACTCTGACCACAGCATGACCACAGAAAACGAGAAGTGCAGCTTGACTTAACCCCCGACTCGAATTTTGTGACCGTCGCGAAAATAAATCAAAACATTCGACAGTCGCTATTGTATGAAACGGGATGTGCCAAGGTGATCTCTCCAAACTAGGCCAAATCCCTTTTTAAAATCAACAAATAAACGATAAGGTTTGCGTCTCTAGTAGTACGTAAGCCAACGGCATATTCAAGAGTCTCCAGACAAGAGGTCTGTCACTACGTCCGGTTTATGGCTGTGATTTGTTTATTCATTTTAATTTTCAAAATGGAAATACTTTTTGCAAATATGACGCAAAAACAACACTCAGTTTTATATATGTAAATTCCCAGCAGCTGATTTGATGATAGTCCAACAGTGATGTGCCTGACATTTGTCTGTTTTTATTGTTGTCGTTGCACTTGCTTACGTTAGTAACGACAGACGTTTTGTAATACTCATAGGTGATGGAGCATATTTAGTCATTGAAAGACGAGTTTTTTGGCGTTTATGATGTTTATTCGTTGAAAATACACCAAGTATATAATTCTACCGTGCAGGCCATTGTGATTAAATAAAATTAATAATCTCTAAAGCGATCAGTATCGTAACCATTGTAATTAAAAATGCACTGAGCACATGTTGAGTATACAAAGCTAAAAATGCACTGTATATCTCACGGTTAAATTTGTTCGCTAACATTCATACCTTTACAGTCATTTATGTACACAACTATATAAATAAATCGCCACAAAAACACAGATGTCTGATGTACTTAACATGGTCACAAATTTTGCCGCGGCAATAATGAATTATTAAAACATAAAAGTACAACCAGGTTAGAGATTATTAAGTATATGTGTCATAATGACACTGTTTTGAGCAACAGCAAAAGCTTTTGATATTCGACCAATGCAAGACTGATCTTAACTTTCAGGCTTTGATGGTCCTGGTCGTAAGGCGGCTGCGAAGGAACATAACTTCCAAGCGAACCCCAGTCTGACTGTACATGTCAACTGACATTTTCTGATCAATTGAATTGTGTCTCGATTTTGGCTTAAACCTGTCTGCGAGATACTCAAGCAAAATAATTCTTCGTGCATTGGCCAATCACAAGGTCTTGTTGAATGGACAGATTTTTGAATAAGGGAGAAAGTGCCGAAATTTTCAGATGGAATGCATACTATTAGTCAGACATGTAGGCCGAGGTCTTACATCTGAAAGGCCTGTATTTGCAATTGGGTAAACACTGAAAACTTTATCCGTGTATATACGAAGTCATACTATGGACACAACGTTGATCTAAACTCATGACAAGAGATGAGTCACGATGAGAAGGGCTATCGTCCTCAGCGCCAACGTCCATACAACTTCGAACGGCATCCATCCCCAACCGTTCCACGACTTCATGCAACCACTACGACTCTTGGTGGACTTGCATTCGCGTACTCTGTCGTGTTTCCGGTTTAAATGTTTCGTTGAGGAATCTGGCATAATTCAGTTTTCCCGAGAGTTTCTCGTCAAATTTGTCCATTACGTGGTACACCTCGTCCTCGCTCAGGACCACGTTTGCAAGCTTGAGAACCGATCTGAACTCGGGCACGGACAAGTACCCTTCGTTGTGAACATCAAGTTTCTTGAAGGCACGTCTCAGATTCTTCCACTCACCTGACAGCTGAAACATAAAAAGAATTACTTTAAGAAAATTCAGTCCACAGGCTTACGGTGAAATTAGTGTACATAATTCAGAAATCTTGTAAAAGATAATTCAGACTAACTCCAATCTTCTACTCGATAACATCACAATACGTTTACGACAAAGTCAGATTTTAAATTCTTTTAAAAGAACCGATTGGCTTTGATTAGGCTGAATATAAACCACACAACAATCCAAGATTGGCAAATTTGCTAGATCTGTTTTAACTGTTGATTCTGTACATTACTTGTCCCAGAGCAGCTTAAAGTTCGATCAATAACTCACCTTTTGCCTTAGTTTGGAGGTAATTCCAGTAAGACCTTTCTGTGGTGGATTCACGATGTCGTTCATGGGGAGCTCTGCGTTAGGATGAGATAGTAACGACAACATATTGTTGCCCTCCTTCCAATGCTGTTTACGGATGGCGAATGGTTTGAGAAACTCAATGTACGAAACCCTGGAATATTTACAGTAAAGAGTTAAAAATCAATCATTTTAATTTTATCGGTTCACTATAACCTCGTTTACATTACACCGAATTTGGTCACAAGCACGTTTCACGTGCAAGTTGTTCCGGCATAATTGTCAGTGTAAACGAGGGCGTTTCTGAAAACTGCAGTCGAAGTCGAAGTTACATCAGACGGTAGTGCAGATTGTACCACGTCAACTTGATCCAGGTTTAAGTCGTAATATGAACACAACGGAACAAAGAGGGGAATGAAATAAAACAAAACGGAAACAGCTTTCACCTACTGTAATGTGAACCGAGTAAAGTCCCATTACATCAACTTGTTGGCTCTGTCACCCTGCCATCTATCGGTACTTAAAATCGACCATTTGCTTAACCTCAGAATGTATAACGTTGATGTCCATAAATATCAACAGCCCATTTGACCATTAAAACAACGAAGTGATATCTTTATAAGTCTAGCTTACCTCCCGTCTCCTTTGATATCGTATTTCTTCGACAGCATGTGCTGTTCATAATCCGTCAAGTGAACGCATAACTCAGTTAGAACATCGCAGAACTCTTCTTTCGATACGTATCCTGTGTTATAAGGGTCCATGCCTACGAATTCACGGCGAAGGTCTTCCCACATATAATCAATCTGCGGGAAATAAAAAGATGTCCTTAATAACAATAGTTATAACGTGGGTGTGTAGTCTGTGATATTTTGCGAGCTGAACAGGACATATGCTTTCTACCTTTTTGTAACACCGCTCGCTCTATTTTCCTATCATTTTCCACCGTACTCTGAGTAGAAAAGACACATTTACTCCTTTGAATTCTTCTTAGCTCAGCAAATTTTCACGAAATTTTTTTAACAGCTCCGAGGCTCAAAAAAGTCAAATTGGTGCTTTCTTTAAGAACCATTTCTCATTACCTTGGCCCGAAGGTTGTCTTGCAACATATCAGCGGCACAGTTGAGCTTCCTAGAGCGTATCAAGAAGTCACCGTCTCCGCGCTTCGGCGGTGCGATCTTGGCGTTTGGAAATGCCGCAGACTTGAGCGAATATCCAAAATGGCGGATAAACTGCAACCACTCCAGTTTGTTGTCGGCATTAGTGATGAAAGTTTTCCAAATGTCCCGAATCTCGCCGCGGGTGAGTTCTGGTTCAATGCCCGTCCTGTAAATAATGATTTTTCGGTGAGAATTTCAATCACCGGAAAATTGACGATGAAATTTGATGTTGCGATCAAAACTACAAGCATTATTGTCCTCCCAGAATGGACACTTCACAAAATGCAATATTGTTATCAATCGGAACCTTGCATGCGTTTAAAATAGATACTAATACAAGAAGATATGAAACACCTTTGTTCAACCGTAATCTTTTTATTCTTTACTTCAGTTGATTGTTTTGCTTCACGTTGGTCTATCGCGGGTAGCTGCACTTGAATCTAATCTAATTTTTTAAAGTAACTTGGTATGGTTAAAGAAGCACTGTGTAGACTTCAGTAACACTAGGTCCTCGCTAAAAGCAAGACTTCGCGAGATTACGTGAGATTTTGCCGTGTGTTTTAAATGAGTGCAGGTGATTTTGGCTAGATTTTAGCAAGGTCCTATCATTACTGAACTCTACCCTGGTCGTGTTTTTTACCGTCAGATGACGCTTTTGTGGAAGAAACGCGTGCCACAGATATGGAAATAACTGTAAGGGTGTTCATCACCAGAAAATTCCACCTGCCTTCATCTGACCAAAGACTTCCACTTTGAACGACGGTGTTCTTTTTGATACCCAAAAGAGAGTTTTATGTTTCTTTAGTAAAATTTTAAGTTAAAGCACGTTCCATCACTTACTGTTTTAGGAGTAGATATAACTCTTCTTGTGACAATCTTTGAGAGTTCTGCTCGTCCATAGCTTGGAAGGCGTCCTCGACCTGTCTGAAATTTTTCGATAGACAATCGCGAATGATTCGGAATAGTTCCTGCGATGAACGTTTCGTTGTTTCTACCGTTGGAAAATCGTTGTTGACAACAAGTCGATCCACCCTGTTCTCTATCGAATCTTCTTCCAACCCTCTCGGCGTATGTTTTACTGTTGGCTCGGCAGGGGTCGCGGGTACCGCTCCATCGTACAGACTCTTGGCTCTTCCCCTAGAATAGAAACATGAGAAATGTCAGCATTGGCTTAAAACAATGTAAGTGGAAATGTTTTTAGAACTGTAACTCCACAACGCCTGGAGCACCATAGTTTATCAGAGTCTTCAACATGTAGTCAGCTTCCATGTGCAGATTTGAATTCTCTATACCACCCATGCAGGGATATTAACAGTTATTTGATATTTTGCAACTAAACTGAGTTACCCTACAGTGTAAATAGGTGTTACAGACTACGAAACAGCGGACATTTAATCAACTTCATTAGGTTCGCATCGTAAATACATATTGCGTTTCATCAAGGCTGACACGTACTTAGTATCGAATGCACCCATGAACTCTGCATATTTGACCATCCCATTCTTGTCGAGAGGCACGTGCTCAACGAATTCCATGAACTGGTCGTCGGTCAAGTCCAGGCCAAACCGACTTTCGATGCCAGCTCGGAACTCCTCCTGGGACACGACGTCTAATCCGAGCTTGTCGATTTTGCTGCAAAGACAAAAGGGGTATCAGATTTTATTTATGTTCGACAAATGTTCAGTGGTTAAAAGAAATGTGCATACACAAACCGTTGCTTCAGAGACAAAAAAGGTCACTTTTACGAATAATAAGGGAACACATAGAAAGTATCATTTCTGGAGGTTGGGCATTGAAAAGCGCTTCGAGAGTAGATTTGGTATATATAACGTGTTTCTGTAAACGCTACATTTGGGAATGAGCAAAAATTTCAAAACAAACTCGCACTCGATTAGTTCAAAATGTATAACTTTTAAACTGCTCAATACAAACGTCGAGCTCGTGTTCGCTAAATACACGATGTCCTCATTATTTACCGATTTGCAAAGCATTTCATTTGCCTTACTAAGCAACTCGAGTATTTTACAAGAGATCAGTAGAGACGACATTGTTACCACGAGGGGCACATGTTTCTTTACTGAGGATTTGATTGGCAAAAACAGAAGTCAAATGGAAATAAAATAGCGTCCAAACTACTTACTGAAAGGTAGCCAAAAGTCCCAGGAAGTCTGTCTGAAACATATTCATCAGCCGGCTCTCGAGTGTACTGAGCGTAGACTTGCCTCCTTCCGTGCCGCCACGAGAGATGTTGTACCTGGAATATGAAACGCAATAAATAGAATTCAAAGTTATCGTTGTCAAACAAAACTCGAATCCAAAAAAACAATTAAAAACTCCCATCTGTTATTACTTCTAGTCAGCGAGCAAAGGATTTTCGTGCTCTTTAGGAATCTTGGTGACGAAAGGCCTCTTGAGCTTACGGATTCGCTACGGAACGTGTATGCATATTTATCTATACTTTCGGAATTGCCTGCGTGATATTTACGAAATCAAAGTGAGATAATCGCTTGATTTTACTCGTTGACAACACGTACGAGTTGGAATAAGGCCACAACAGTGTTAGAAGAAAAGTAAATGTGAGTAAAAACGCACCTGTGTTTTTGATCGCTGAGTATTTTATGTGGCATACCGGCTTCACTTCTGTCCTGGAATCTGTACAGAAACTCCGTGTAAGGCACGCCCTTTTTGCTGATTTCTACGTTACACCTGGCCAGAAACACATCCAGGTGGGCTTTCTCCAGCTTAAGACCGAATTTGTTGATTACTTGCAGAAAGTTGTCGTGCGATACCTGGAAAATGGAATAGTTAGTATACCGACATGGTTGCCTGTAAATATCTGAACGTTAATTTATGAATATGACTTAGTGTCACCCTTAAACCCGAAAACATACTTTAGACTTCTACTCCTCCAAAAATTTGTTTTCTATCCGGTAGGTTGCGCTTAGCTTGTAAAAATTATGCAGCAGAAAGTGATTTTATATTGATTGATTGCAATCGCGCAGTCGTGCGCATGGACAAGCAGTGAACGTTGTTGAATTCTACAGTACACGCCAACAATATTTATAACAAACTTTTATGCCAATAAAAGGACGGTATCCCTGTTTTGTGCTATAGTTAGTGGTGTCCATTAATAGTTGCCATCTTACTACCTGAGCCCAATAAAAGTACTTACCACGAAAATTGTTTAGAGTTGGCTACAAATTCCTGATGAAATTGTGTTTTATTGGGAAACCGAAAATCTTCCATTCTATTACTCACCCATCCGGACTTTGCCATGTCAATGTCTTCGAATTCTTTCCTCATTTTGTAAAAACCTGCACGGAATTTTCCCTTCAGCCATCTTTCGACGTCAAGTGACCTCTGGCGTTCTGCCTCTTTTGGCTTCAACGACGATCGTCGCGAAGATTTTGCTAAAGAATAGAATTTTCAAATACATGTATTCTTGAAGCCTTGAATATTTTAAATACAGCTTTGTTCGTTTATTCTTTATTTAATTTCTTTATCAGGAAATCATTTTTTCAAATATGCGGTGATGAAGTTTCAAAACTGTTCACAGTTGTTCAATTTGCATTATTAATATTAAAACAAGTAACACTATCGCAAATCACAGAGTTTTAATGGTTTTCACTTCAAAATCTGCTGACGATGTAATAAGTTAATTCGTGAGCGTACAAACACGTGTGAATAAGGAGTCAACAGTAGAAATATTTCACTTAATTATTATTTTGAACAAACTCCATAAAGCGTGATGCTTACCAGGTGGACTACTCGTTTCGTCTCTGATGTCGTCTACGGTTATCCCCAGCTTTTTCATCATCGCCTCTCCGTTGATTACGCCCGTTCCATCGGGATCATATTTGTTCCACAGTTTATCAAACTCGGTGTCTTCCAAGAAGAAGGACATTTTAGCCAGCGCGTTGCGGAACTCCGGCTTCAATAATCTTCTGGCCCCGTCAGGATTCACTTGAGGAACTATTTCTGCGACGTCCAACACCCTAGGAAAATAAATGTGCAATGTTCAGAATTTGAAAACTCAACAAAGGTGAAACCCGCGTCGATTTTTTTCATAGACTCAATTACAGGAAGAATTAGCTTTAATGTTTAGCAAAAATCAGGTTTTTTTAAACTTCTTAAGGGTGATAACTTGGGAATTTGAAAGTGTAACTGTCTTGCTCAATTTGAGAGATCTTATGAACTTGTACGAAATGGTTCGTTTTGGTGGATTCAGAACAGACTTAAAATAGCTCCTAAAGAGGGACACAGCTCTGTTCTATCTCCGTAAGATACGCATGCTTCTAACGGTCGAAATGATTCTTTTTAATTAAATGTACCGGTCTGCATCTCTTCTTATTAAATCTAAATAGTTTACAGAACGAGTGACCCACGTTATCCAGTTAGTATTTCACGAGATGCAAAATAACTACTGTACAACAGGTAACAAACTGAGGATAGGCTTCGTATCATTCCAAAGTAGTTGTATACACGACGTATCTTCAGATGGGTGGTTTTCAATCACGTCCCTATAACTTGCGAAAGGATGCCTTTCCGATTTTTTAAGTATGTCTATTAATTTCCTAAAAAGGATCACTTCAGATATTATAAAAACAAATGAGTGATACTACGGGTGTAAACCTCTATGAAAAGGTAACTTTTTCATGACCACTCTTTACCTTAATTTACGCAGAGTACCTCATCAAAATACTCAAGTTCCCAGGGAATATAGGCCTACACATATCCGGAAAACATACCTTTGCTTGGCTTTTTCCTTTAACTGTGCGTGCACCTGGCTCGAAGTCATGGTAACTTTGTCTGTGCTTCGATTAATAGTGTCCATCCAGCGAGGGTATTCCCTGGATTGTACCTCGCGAAAACAGGCGAAGAACTCGTTGAAGTTCACAACCTGCTTGTCTCGAATTCCGATTCTGTCCATGACTTTGTTGAATACCCCCTGTGTCAGAGGCCGGTTGACGGTAACGACAACGATTCTGAACAACGCATCCCTGAAGAGAGTGCAAACTTTCATGTGATTAAGAAGTCTAATAAAGTCTTCATATTACACGTGAAAGGTAGCTACAATCAATATGCGCGTCCGCTGTTTCACAACTTTTTACACATTTCAGGGCTTGGAATGTCCAATGACAAAAAAGAGGAAATCTTTCCAGGTGATGTATCGTTCCACAAATAGACTAGTGTGATAAAAATAAATTTTGTGTCGTAAAATTTAAGTGAAATAGACCTTTTGATGTGAATAAAGTAAAAAATGATGAAAAAAGGAAAAAAGGGGAAAATGGAAATCAAATAAGAGAAAATTAAAGCCAAAACTGAGTAAATCTTCTTAAAAGTGGAATATTCCGAGCCTTGAAATTTGCATATGACTAGGGACCGTATAAGTGACCTGTGCACTCTTGAGCTTAAGCCCTTCCTACGAGACAAACGTGAAGATCGTGAAATTTGCACGAATAAACCGGTCATGTGTTTTTCTTGGCATGAAAGCAAGATTGATCGATTCATGAAATTTACAAATCGTCTGCGTTTTGATATAGAACAGATCACTCATGGAATGGTTGGCTAACCGTGTCAAAATTGGCGCCTTTTTGACACTTATCTACCTCCAGTGCCATGAATGATCTTTTGTAGGATAATAGTGTTCAGAGTTGCTGCTTTTTGAGTAGTGAGTAACAAGGAAGGAATGCATTCCAAACAGACCTACCTTGACACGTTGCCTTTTCCTTCAGGGTCGTTGTTGGTGAACTTTTTACGAATTTCAAAGTAGTTGCCTCGCACCTTTTCTCTTAACAAGGCCTCAAGCTGCAAAGTAAGTGACAATGCAAAATTGTGGATTATATTATATACGGGAAGCGGGAGGAGAGGAAGGAGTGCCCCCCCAAACCAAAATCTTGGGAGGGGGCGGAAATAGGTTTCAGCCCGGTAATATTCCAGGTGTTAAAAAGTATAAATTAATTAACAATTAATTATTCAAAATTTCGACACGCAAATTTGGTTTTAAAATAAAATTGAAAATTAGACAGATTCTCCCACTCCTCGACCGTCAAATACTTCTTACGCCTATGATACTGTGTAACTTATGGTGAAAAGCACTGCCGAGTTATGTAGGAAAATCACATCTTAGAAATGGGTGAATGGATTCATATCAAAGTAAAACTACACATTGTTCTTCAAAATGCTGTTACTTTTAGACGCGGGGGGTGGTGCTATCAAAAATAGGATTTTTGTAATTTTATCCAATAAATGAAAAGATGCATGAAACGAAAATGAAATTAAAAGTTAATAAAACAACAAAAACGTGACAGTGTTTGTGAGATATCATTGCTTTAATATTCCTGCATCTTTCTTAATTTGTAAAATTTTACTAAGAAGGCATGGACGTATTCCACCGTCAATGGCAGATTGGTAGCAAGTCGAAAATCAAATTCCCCATGCGTTCTGCTTCAGAAAAGATTATACACTTTTTGTGCAGACATTTGGATGAATGCACAGACTTGTCGATTAATTCCAACATAAAAGCTTGAACTCTGAAGAGAATTCCTTTATTGACGGGAGTAATGACTATTTCAACACTTGTAATCCAAGCACGTTCTAATCTTTTGTCAAAGAAAATGTACACCAGAGTTCGTTTTTTAGAATCGTTTGACAAATGTAAGACGATAATCCGCTTTCTGATAACAACGTCTATTCACAAAATACATTTGTCCTTTGTAGAACGGGTAAAGATTTTTAACACAAATGAGAGACACATTTGCGTAACTAAAACATTGACCAACCTCATCAATTTCCAGCCTGGCTTGTGTCGCGGGACGCGAGAGATTGGAAGCTCGCGAGCCGCCAGCTCGGCTCATCAAGTTACCACGGCTTTCACCGCCAGCGCGACTCCCTGTAAAAATATGGAAACACTGAGAGCCACGTAATAGCGTCTAACAACTGAAATTAACTGGTTTTATCAATTTCCAAAAATCGAAGTCCGATTCAGAAACAACAAGGAATTTATTTCCCTTTCGGGAACAGAAGTTGTTGCAAATGGCACTGAATTTCAAATACAAGTTCATCGGAAAGGTACAAGCTGAAGATTTCATCGCATTTGACATTTGGTACAGAAACACATTCCAGGCTTTTCTGATTAATGTTTTGAATCCATTACAACACCTATTTACAGTCATATCTCACTAATACTCAGGGATACATCGATTTGTCCACGATTAACAAAGTGCCCTATAGACAAACATTATATTTCCTTAACAACTGAAACAATTTAAATAGCGATTCGTGTAAAATGGGCAACCAGAAGACGTCGGCTAAAAGTGTGTTAAATTTCTTTCAAAAACCTAACAATTTAACAAAATAGAACACAGAGTTCATGTTTGTGTCTTTAAATGAGTGAAGAATTAACAATTGTTCGCGGCATAAGCAGTTTAAAATACAAACTGTGTTTCCAACGGCTTATCGATCTGACGCGAGTCAACACGAGCCCTTTCACGCGACCATTTCATACGGAGCTTCAGTAAATTTTACTCCATAATGCCGTGTTGACATCGAGCTAATTATTGACACAGCGAACTTACGCTCGCCAAACACTGGCCACGAACCATTGTGATTAGACATAATAAGTCTAGTGTGTTGATGTTAAATTTAGATGGGACAAAAATTTAGTGAATGACAGCGCCATGTATTTAGTGTTCCTTACCCCTACGTTTACTCGGGAGTGTCTAAACTGTGTCTCCTAATCGCCGAGTAAACACTCTTCCTATCGTAGCAACTGCTAATATTTGGAGAATATTTCTTCCCCGGATATGGCGCTTGAACATTCCATTGTGCAAGACACGACTTTGAACCCGATATTTTTTACACCAGCCTCTACGCCGTTTTTTTCAGGTGAATAAATTCTTGAAACCAGAGCCTGAATATTGTGTAGAGTGTTCAAGGGAGGCTGTAGACCGTTCAAATCTCAGTGGAGTAATTCTAACGTCTTAATAGTTAAAGAGTTTGTTCACTGAAGCATTGTCATTTATCGATACCCATGGCAATATTTAGAGCAATTATCTCAAGACGTTAACAAACAAATCCTGTCCCATTCGTTATTAAATTTACCATCGGCCAAAGTCTATGATATATTTTGACACCAGTTTCAATCCGTGACTTAATGTGAGCGTAATAGCCAATTGTCAGAAATAATCTAGATATCATTATCATTGTATAAATATAAGTCTCTAAGTAAACCTAGTAGCAGCTCTTATCAGTAAAATTGTGATTAATTGAAAATCCACGTTTTCCATTGGATATTATCGGCCAGTCTCCCTGGATATGTCTTTGTTGACGCACTGTTTTTGTACCTTAAGGTCGGCATAGCTTACATATTGTGTGGGTCACGATTGGTTCGAAAATTAGGGCATGAAATACACTCATTAAATACAAATACGTTCTCGTAAAACTATTAATCTTAATTATGCATTCAACATAAGATACAAATTATCTAAGACTTTTAAACTTGAGCTGTACACTGTTAAGTAATACCGACTGATATCTTACTTTCATTCAGTTTAGTAACAAAACCACAAGCTGCTATGAAACGATAGTGCTGAGCTACCTCGCGTAAATTTTGGTTCTTTTTGACGAAAACATGGATTAAAAAAGCGAAGCCCGCCCTGATTAATATTTCCAGTATACGAGTTCATCACTACACTTTGGGGTAACAATTCAATACAAATGTCGATGCCAAGGATAATGGTTTCACATGACACAGCACCTTGGCAGTGGTCTTGGTGGTAAAATGTAATCAAAATTTTCTTTCAAAGTTAGATAAGATAAAATTGGTAACAAAGACTTGTGAATATGTTGACAGTTTTAGTCACCTATACTTACCAAATAGAGGCAGTCTTGTTTTGGACGGATCCCCAATGGTGACCTCCACATTTTCAGGTATACTATCGTAGGTTGGTTGCTGCTGCTGTTGCGATAATCGGGACCTCATTCTAGATTCCCCGCGTCCTTGTGAGCTGTATAATTTTCGTGGAGATCCATAACTCTGCTCCGCGGCCAGAGGCCTCCCCTGAGACATCTGACTGAAGGGGCGATCCCTTGAGTTGGACGCCCGGACATCGACGTTCAGTGCCTCGGGATTACCCAGTCGCGATAACGGGTGCTGGATTTCTGGCAGTTGTGGATTAAAAGCTTTCTTTTGGCTCATCTGAGTCGCCGGTCGGGATACTACACCGACTTGTGACATTTTTATAACCTCCTCTCTTCTTCTCCGCTCCGTCCGTAAGTCGTGTATTCTTGCTAACTAGATTTATCAGCGGTACACACACGCTAGTCAAACAAACGTGTTGTCTCTAGTTACCAGCCTTAGCAACCAGCTATAAGGGTTGCTCGCTAGGCGGGATTTACGTTCCAGCTCATTGTAAGCCTTTATTCACGAACAATGAATGACGGGCGATTTGAATAGAAAATTCATAACCTCGGCAAATACACGATTCAAGTAGATATTACAATAGCCTCAATAGCCTGTTCTACACTATAAATACTAGCAGTGTTGTAAGCCGTGGATTACATTTGGTCTGTAAACATTTTGAGCAGCGCTTCAGTGGACATCAAAGAAAGTAAAAAAATTGACTTTAAACCGTATATCTGACCACAGTACACTATGACAAGTCTATAATAAATCGATTTAAGGAACGACTCTATTTGCTCGGTGATTAGCTATTGAGATCGATTTTATGCGTATTCTACACGTATGCCATCAGGCTAATCAACAGCAGTGCAAATTGTGTTGCAACGAAAGAAGAAGTTTTGCATGCTCTCTCTGTTCAATTCTTGTCTAGAAACAAATCACTGTTTTTGTCAATGAACAAGAAAGAATGGCGAAACTGACGTTGAACGCAAGTCTGTCACTTCTCAGTCGTCCCTGTAAGTTTGATCTACGCCACAGCTCAAAGTGTCAGAAAAGTGAACACCATGCGAATAGCGATTGGAAAGGGCGATGAACCAACGGATACCTCGGTCACTGATATAATGCTTCCAATGCCGATCCGATGAATTTGTGACAGAGTCATTTCGGCACTCGGCTGACAGTCGGGCGATTATCGGCGTCGAAATTCGCTAACCGGAGCAAAGAATAAATGCCGGATCATGTTATGGGCCACGACGTAACTCAATCGGCGGGATCGCCCAATGGTGTGCCCTAAGCAAAAGGCAGTTCCTGAATAAATCTTTCACCCTACGGAATGACTAAAACCTGAACACACCTGGTGTTACTAAGCCCTTTCAGTCAAAGTGAAAACATTTTAAAACCATCCCTATCAGAATGAGCCAAAAAATGACATAATTCTTTAATTGTCTCTACAGCGAGATCACAGCGGAGAGTTGAGTGACTCACAGTTACACACTGGGGGTGCTGCCCAAATGGTAATCTCGCAAAAAATAATGGAAATGAAAAATTATGACCACTAAATGGAACTACAAATCTCCATGATGTCAAAAAACACAAAGTGTCACACCTGTTGTGACTAATTTATGTTTTGAAGGAATGTACTTGTTGTTACTGAAAAATTAACCATACCATGTCAAAGAACTAGGACTAAAGAAAAAGATTTTATGATGTTAAAAGTATCATTTATTAACACAAAAACAGAATGCAAGGAAAAATCCTATATATTAAAACTGTGCAATAATTGACAATGCTAAAAGGTAACAAGACTACAAAGAGATGAACAAAGGTAGAAAAACTAGGCAACACCTTCCTAGAAAGAACAACACTTACTGTCGTGAAATCTATCTAGGCATATTGTCACACAGATTACTAGGCTCATTGAGAAGAACTGACAGCTTTTTATTGCTTGCGGCCAAACTCAGGGGACAAAAAAGCCCAGTCGAGCCAGTTATATACTCATGCGTTGAGTAACAATGAATTTTTGTGAAAGAAGACCACAACTGTCAAATACTAACATTAGTAACACTGAACTGGTTTTAATAAACATAGTGTTAAACAAGTTACAAACAAAACTAATTAGGTCAAGCTAATATGAAAACTTCAAATTAGTAACTATGGGCGACTAATCCTCCTGTTGAACAACTCACTGAACTAAAGGCCCATTCGATCTATTGTTTTATCATGTCTAATTAAATCAAATCAAAGCATTTCACCTCAAAACATGAACCGAAGGAGTGGTTTTCAAAGATGTCACCGCGTGTGGTTTTAACCTTTTACTAAATAATAGAAAAGTCATTAACTCTACCAAATTCATAACACGATCAGTGTGCCATTCTTGATTCTGAAGAGTGGAACATGAGCAATTTTAGCTTTCACCAAATTTCTCGAATATCACATTCTGCGCCTAAAAATAGACTTGGAAGTTCACAAAATCGTTGATAATAATGGCTACCAACACGACATTTTCATGCGCCCTCATGATGTATAATCAAAGAGATGTTCGCTTGTCTTTGATCATAATTCTTGAACTTGGGATGGTCCAATTGGTCTATTTCTAAAACTTTGTAAAATTTTCAACATTGTTACAAACTGGAAATTTTTTACAAGTAGTTGTTGAAAGAAAACATAATGACCGAATGGGGAGTGTGGCAATCTACTTGGTAGTAGTCGTATATAACGTGCCCACATTTTGAGAACCAGTTTGATGCCTGTTATTCAGTGAAGAAAACTGGTTCTCAAAAGGTGGGCACAATACACCCGACTATTACCATCTGCTTTTCGGTGTTTAGCATAAGCATAAATTTTACATCACATCAATGAGCCCATTATTGACCACATGATTCTCCTTCGCAGACCAACTGTGTGAGAGTTTTGGTGATGTTACATAGTGCTAAATCATGAGACCAAGAAGTCTGATTAAAATACATGAAGTTTTTTTCACTCGCTTTTAACAAGAAAATGACCTCTGCACAGAGACAACCTCATATACTAATATACTTCTAATAAAGCATGATATTTGACATATTCTGTGCCTACATACAGATAATAGGAAAAAAACAGCACGATTACATCAATTATATTGATTCCACACAACGTTACAGCTTGCCAGCTTCAATTGTATTTCCAGCAATAGTCACCTCCCAATTTTGATAACCAATTTGACGCCTGTTATTCAGTGGGTAAAACTGGTTCTCATACTGCGGTCCCCTGTAAGTGACTACTGCATTTTCAAGATGTCTGAAAAATCTAAACCAAAATTGAAACGAGGTCTCATAATTTTCCTTGCCATGACAGAACCAAAGTTATATTGCTTTGAAGAACACCAGAGAGGCTCTGCTGTCCAGTTATATGAACGATATCTCAATGCATGAACGAGTAAAAAAGGCTTTGGAAAAAATTAAGATAGGACAGCTCTGCCTAATTTGACCATTCCAACTCAGTTCCAGGTCATCGTTTAATAGGACAGTCCTGGATTATGCAGCAACACTTGAATCTCGTGGTATTTACCCACAATGCTCCACCATACATCAAGCAGTTCTCTGGCCTCATTTTTATGCCATTGGAATTTCTGTTATTTGTTGGTGTCTTGCTTTTTTCAAATTTTCCTTGACTCCAATAATTGTATTCAGTCTTCTAATGACAGTTTTGCTGCTGTATTGTGGGCTAGAACTCTGACAGCAGAACCTTGGATAAAGTTAAGTATTACCCATCTATAAGATATTTTCCGACACGATTCCTAGAATCAGCCGAGATTTCTGAAACGAAGACAATGTGACAACACATTTTTCCTACCTCCAAGACAATGGGGACATATATCCTGGAAAATCCTATTTCAACTGAGTATTGAAGCCTGTGTTATCGTGGCAAAGAAACTTTCTAAATCTGGTTCAATAGTCATATCACTTAAGTTGTCCCCGGAAATTCACAAAGAACTTGCAGTGAGAAATCTCCACTTGTGTAATTCAAAAGACTGAATTTTATCACATAATTTAGCATTCCAACATCACTGAACAAAACCAATCACTTCAGTGGCAGTAACTTTGCTTCTAAGCATTTTTGCAAAACTGTCAACTTACACATGGGCGATTTTGCGTGGTCTTGCATTTTAGAGTTTTGCATCAACGAAATGCATCCCACATTAAATGAATAAATGGAAGGAAAATACAACTTTAGACTATCTGTTTTATACTCTCGATCCCAGAACCTCGAATTTTCAGCACCGTTTCGTGATTGCGTCTTCACAGACACAATAACTCTCATCACATCATGCTTGTGTACTCCTGTATCACGTATTTCAGCTTGGTTTCTGCCTTGAGCACATCTTCAAAGCTTACGTCAATATGCGTTACCATTCGAGCCATACGTGCTGACCCAAATGGCAACATTTTGATGATAACGTTCTCACCCAGGGCGTCGTACTCCTCATCAGTTACCTATGAATTAGAATTTTGTATTTCACTGAATATAGATGCAACGCGCTTAGAGGCAAAAGTCACTAAGGGTCCTGGATTTTGAGAACAGGTTTGGTACCGTTATTCAGTGGAGAAAACTGGTTCTCAATTAAAAGAGTATGAATGACCCTACACTGAATGGTATTATTTATTATTAAGAAGTCACACATTCAGTTATGTAATAGTTTGCACAAAATGTCAATATTTCTCATTTAATGTCAACTCCAGGCAACGTACAGCAATCTCCAAATCCAGGTATCAATCTAGTTCATTGTTAAGTGTTCCCACAGCGTTTTATTAAGCATCAATAGTTGCACACCAATAACCATGTTTCAAATAGTATATAATGAGAATTCTACACGGAGTCTCGGGTTCATGACATGGGCAAAGCCTACTGGAAATTTCGTCAAAATCCAAAGGCTTGCCGAGGGATCTTTGACGAAATTTCTAGATGTTTTGCTCCTGTCATGTGATCAACCCAAGATGAGTGAAGGATTTGTTTTCTCAGAGGAACTGTAAAAACGAGCTTTTTGTTGAAAAACTCAACGTGTTTATAAAACTTTCAACCATGTGACGCAACTTTTGCAAAAACATGCTTGCGCAATGTAAACCCAGTTACTTTTGGTTAGTCATTTTATTTTAAACTTATATGTCTTATATGTAAATTCCATTTAGCTTTTGTAACAAATGTTTCACTTAGAATATAATGAATACTTTTTGAAGTTGTACCATGAAAATTAGTGAAATGTTTATCAATAACAGCCAGCAAGGCTTCCCCCGCATGTGAGCACTGAACTGAGATTGAGACACCACAGCTAATCAGTCTCGCCAAGGAGTTTACTATGGTACTACACTCCTTGGTCTCACAGAGTGGTTTCCTGAATAGGGGTGCGTCTCCATTTAAATAAACCTGGATTTGGGCTACAACGTCAAAGATGGGCCCGTTTAAGAAATTATTTGCACGCCCTTACTTAGTAGGAGTATGTGGATGATGCATCTGCTTTGGATGTCATGTTGAGCCTTGTCACCTTCACGGAATTCCAGTATTATTTGGATGTTGGTAAGAGTGTTTTGCAGACGATAAAAAGTAAGGCGTAGGAATTTCTACTTTGCACTTACTTTGTGATTCGCCCAATAGTAATATCAAAAAATTATGCACTCGGTGTTATTCACCAGGCGTGTTGCAACACATTCCAGTTCATTTGAGACCGCGTTTTATTAATTGCCCTGACGTCCTCGTTTTTGTGGTAATTACTCTGCTCAACACAAAAGAAACAGCTCAGTGATATCGAGAGTTGATGGCGCACGCAGTTCATTTTTGAACCGATTTACTGATAAAACATAAGGTGCTGTGAATGAATACGAGAAGTTTGACTAAAAACGGACTTCCCTACATCTTAAGCTACCTACCTCACGCAGTCGCTTGCAGAAGGCTGACGAGTCCACCACATCAGTCCGATGGAAATTTATGATAATGATATTCGTATGAACATCTTCAATTGTCATGAGACGAGGATCTGCAGACATTAAAGCTGAAATCGACAAAACAACATTAAAATAGAATGCCAGGAATGATAACTTTAAAAAGTCCTCATGTAACCTAATGTTTCAAACAATTGTCTGGGGCAGTCATCTACGACCTACTGATAGTAAACGACTTCAAACAGCAATTTTGCAACTTTTGAGTTTTTCTGTGGCGGTTCAGCAACTAAAAGTACTTTTAGATTGATTTTAGTCAATATAAAAATTTAAAGCATTTTATAATAGCTAAGACAAGTTTCACTCACATGCAGCTTGCAAAGTATTTTGCTGCATGTCCCTGAATTCCAATTTAAGCGCACACTCATATATGGAACAGGATTGCCTCTTTGAAATAGCAAATAATTGCGAAACAAATTTAACTGAGTGTCTTCAAAGCATTGTAAGACTAAAAATGTTGAGATAAATGACAACGCATTTATCCTCGACGAGGGGTAAACTGACACTGGCAGTGCAACTATATAAAATGAACACTATTTGGCACAACACTTAATGAAACTACTTCTCTACGCATGGCACCTGGTAATGGAGCAAGATGTCTCTTGCCCTACCTTGAGGAGATGGGGAAGGTGGTCATACAGATGCCAGTTTGACTTTCATTCATAAGGTCATTTGTGCCTGGAGAAATTTCCAGCTGGTCTCTGAAAACTGCCTCTCCCAACTTAAGTCTTGAATGACTACATCAGTCTGGAAACTGAAGCTCACCACTGGCCAGCCGTTTAGCTTTTTCGTGGTCATCTTTCAGCTCTGGAATGTTGTGTTCGAGGGCGTACAATGCTGCCGAAGCCAGTATACCTGTCTGTTGCATGCATCCACCAATGACCTTGCGGCAGCGTTTGGCACTAGCAAGCAGAGAGCAAGGAGAGAGCAAGGAGAGAGCAAGGAGAGAGCAAGGAGACAGAGTATGTTAAGTCTAGGATACACAACTGCTACAGTATTACAGATGGTTGAAACTTACCGCTACATGTAAGGGAAAAATTTTGATTGCTAAATTGATATTTTTTTCAAATTTTCAAAAGCTTGCACTGAGCATCACTGCAAATGCTCAAAATTTTCTAACATTTTTTGATGAGGGCTGCAAACCATGATAAAATTTTTTTGTTAATTATTCTGTCTTTACAGGAAATAAATGAGAAATGCACATTAAAAAAAATAATATACAAGATCATTCCATAGTGTTAAACAGCAGTAACCTTCTCATTAAATTCATTAAACATTTCTGACAATCTCCAAGACAAAAGTACTGCGGAAGAGAAGGCAAATGTTGCCGTTTAACCACCTAGAAGCAGAATTTACAGGCAGCAAAAAATCAAAGCAAAATGCAACTGGTACCAACTAGTGGACGAACCAGCAGAGAACTAAATTTTGCACTTTCCAACTAACACTTCTGACAAATTGTACTATTAAAAGTGAATACTCAGAGAGGGAATCAACAACCATTAACATTAATCAATGTACTCACGTTTGAATGAATTCCTTTGAGCCAACTATAACAGACCCTACGGGACAACCCAGTCCCTGCAAAAGACGGAAATAACGTGCCCGTATTTTGAGAACCAGCTTGACGCCAGTTATTCAGTGGAGAAACTGGTTCTCAAAATATCTGACCATTAACAGAAATAGAGAATGACACTGATAACAGGAAAACAGTTATCATCACGCAGCTACGAGTTTTAAGCAATTAACAGGCAGTCCATGTAAAATCAGTAGAATTTCAAAAATCAGTCTATATGTCAAAATTCAAAACAACTTCATTTTTTATACATGAATAGGGATCCTAACAAAATTTTAAATGTCGTATTTTTTGCACTCAATAACTCTTAATTTCGCGCAACAACACTAGACCGCAATTGGTCATATTAGACATCTCCAAAATTTATGTTTTCAGCAACGATTCAGCAACGAAAATAAGTAACTTAGAAAATAGATTGAAAGTTGTACTTTGGTGGCTGGAATAACCAGTGTACACTGTAAATAATCGTTTGTCATATAATCAAATTTGACGGCTTTGTGCTAAACAGGGGAAATATTTCACACACCACTTTCCCAATCTTCGTAATTTTAGTATCCGTTTTTGTGACCTCTCACTGCCATACTGCACCTTGTAACTTCATGTAACTTTTTGAACTTACAGCTAAAGAGTAAAACGTGATGACTGACCAAAAAATATCTCGCCTCAACTTTACATTTAGTGAAAATTGTCTTGCAAACCTCGATTTTGGAAATGATGAGCATAGTGTATAGACAAATTGAACAAAAATTTTGAACAAGAAATCTACTTTAAATTCTTATAACAGTCATGTCTAAGGTCTTTCAAATAAAAACAAGTTGTTTTCTGGATGTGTTACGTAATCAGTATCAAAACTGAATCCGATGACCTTTGACCAGTGAGTCAGTTGACATTAGGTTTAAGAGGATATACAAAAAATTGTGCGTGTAACCCTCTTGTTTTCTTCCATTATTTGACAATTGCAGGTGAATTAAATGGAAATAAATACTTTGAAGTTTAAATTTGTACAAATAGTTTTTTGTAAAGACTGGTTTTGTGGCTATTATGTTCTTAACACTAATTATGGTGTCTCGATCTGAACAGTAGACTGAGTACGCGGCCAATGTGCACTCCCAAAATATTATAATTTAGGGGTGTAGAGCAGGTTTGGGGTATTTTTTTAGTGAGATAGTGCATGTAGGCCAAGTGAATGTGGTTTGTTTGTATTTGTGAACATGATGAGAATGAAAACAGACCACAGCTTGGCTGTAGCTGCACTCTTCTTCAAGTTGGCAGCCCCAGCTGTTGCAATTGTGCATTGATGGGTAACGACCGAGAAATTTGCCGCGATTTCAGATAGCCTTTAAACAAGCCAGACTTGCAAAAAAAACTAGTTGGTTGGCAGTACTGCTGGGCCACATTTTTGGAATCGGTAGGAAACTTGCTTCAGGAATCTTACTTTGGTTTTAGTCGAGCATCGGCAGGGAAGTGGTTATTTTGGGGTTCAAAGTGCCAATTTTGTGTTTTTTACCACTCTTTTTCTTAGTCTAGCTAGCTTGGTTTTCATTAGTAGTGAAAGGATCAAAAATACAAGATAGAACTGTTTATGTAGTACTCATCTGTAGGGCTTCGTTGTGATGTGAAATGACTCGAAACTTTTCTGTCTTTGACTGCAGTTTTTGACAGAGTGTAGTAAGATTATGAGTTCATTGACATGTGTAAAAGGCAAAGAAACGGCCCCAGTGAGAAATGTTCTTGCCCCCTATCCTGCTGAGCCTCTATTCAAGACTACTTTCCCTGTGTGCTGAGCTACGTAGGCCACCACTACTGCTGTATGCTAGGTGGTTATGAAGGTCACCCAAGACAATGACCTAACAATTTTAAATCGGAAATTTAAAGGGGAAATGTTGATTTCACAGAACAGAAGCCAGCATAAAAAGCTGTTCAGAATTTAATGGACATTTTCGCTATATGCACATCTTCTTAGTAGCCTTAGTGAAAATAAGCTGGTCCACAGTCATCCTCTCACGTGGGGCTCCAGCCAGAGCAACGCGGAGCATTCAAATGCGCCCGACGAATGCACCACAAACGGTCTGCTTCTCGAGTTGTTTATTTGTGTCGTAAAAATGGCCCCTAGATGGCGCAAAATCTCCAATCCATCGGAAAACGGAACATGCGATCGCTTCTTTAATAGAAAGCTATTTACCAAATTTCATAAAAATCTGCAAAGGAAAATGGAAAAATGAAATTATTCGAACCTCTAGGGGAAACTTTGGGCCTCATGAGAGTTATTTCGCGTGATATTTCAATATTTTTCGATGGAGAATGGGTCGATATTCGGATCCAAAATCAAGGGATTGAGGGCCCAGCTGAAAAAGTTGTGGAGAGACTATGGACGCGTTGGCATTTGGGTGGCGGCCGAAAGAATTCAGCAAGGTAAAGTAAACTGCAATTTTGTTACTTAAAGGGTTATACTCACTACTCTTCACAATTCAGTTTATTTTGCAAGTCACAAGTTATGTTAAAGTTTTGCGACCTAAATGTTTTGCTCATCAAAAAGTTCGGTCCGTAAAACAGTGTCTTTATCAATTGCAGGGTTGGCTAGTAATTTTTGAAAATTGATAAAAGTGTTTTTAAAAGTCTAGCGTGATTTTTCTCTAAAATACAGGCTTGTTACTTCGTTTTTACAAGCTAATTACACGTTTCAAGAGGCCCCCTGTTGGTGGTTGCGGCAACTGAGATCAGGCAAATAGGACAAAGCGCAGTTCGTGTAACGCTTCGTAAGCAAAGACTACGGGAGAGGCAAGATTTTTTTTATTATACATCAAAAGAGGTTCGAAATGACTAAAC
Source organism: Phoronis australis (assembly GCA_002633005.1). Taxonomy (NCBI): domain Eukaryota; kingdom Metazoa; phylum Phoronida; family Phoronidae; genus Phoronis; species Phoronis australis. The sequence goes on from NMRA01000145.1 coordinate 776,214, forward strand.
AATTATAAGGCCAGTTTTTGAAAAGGTGTAATATGGCTGTTATACAGATCGAGTGCAAAATTTGGCCGAAAATGGCTTCAGTGAAAACCTCCAAACAAAATCAAAGGGTACAGATTTGATAATGAATTTTGAAAGATATGCCATTAAATTATTCAATCATAGTCCTTTAAAACTGTATCGCTCATTTGTTATCAGCTAGCTATACATGCAAGTAAAATCCATTCAAACATGTCTACTTCGGCGCCAAACTTTGTTGCATGGAGGTATATGCCATAAAAAGAGAAATAGGATCAAAATTCTTAAAAAGCGAAATTTTTCTACATCTCACCAAACCAAACCCATGTGCTATAAGTCTAAAAAAATCAGTGATTTTGGCAATAGACTCTACCTGTTGGTTTTTATATGGAGTCACTATTAGTACTACTGGCACATGTTGAACAAGAGGTTGGAAACGCACCTTAGGCCTACATCACAAAAACAACTCTTGAAATAGAGCACTTAGTCATGAAATTTGTTCCCGCCAAACTGTTCCCAAAATAAACGGGAGATAATTTCTAGGTTTCAAAAGAACATGATGTGCACATGTTCTAGAACATTCCAGAACTGTGACTCACCACCTCCAAAATGTCTCGGTCCACAAACCAACACACTCACCTTAGACAAACAAACGTTGATGGAGTCGCAGTGCTCAACAATGACACTAGGTGGCACCGATGAGGCAGCAGCTGCGTTGAATATACGCGCACCGTCCATATGGAGTAAGACTCCCTTGTCTCTACACACATCACTGACCTGCAAAGTATTGCAATGATGCAGAGTATTTTAAAAATAATTCATCAGAGGATTAAACTCGTAAATGGTCAATATACTCCAGCCACATATACACGTTTGTATATTATTAGTGTACAACCACCATACGTTTGTCTTCTGATAGACTGAAATACAGATCACTTTCAGTGGTGATATTGCCAAGCCATAAATTGCCGGGATGTCCTTCATCAAAGTCAATAGTAAAAACAATCATCAGGTTCATGCACACAGTACGTTTCTTCCACTCCTTTGCAATTAACATAAATTTCCCATGATTATACTTTTGGAACAGTAACATAAAAACAATATTCTAAAGAAACGTGATTTTATTTGCTTTTCCATTAAAAACGAAACTTCCCTTTTACCAAAGTTTCGGTAAGTGGGAAAGGTTCGCTTAAAATAGTAGGATTTAAAAGCGAAGCTTCGGTTTAGAGGGAACACTGAAAGCGAAGCTTCGTAGAAGTTATCAGTAACGTTCGCGGCAACCGTACGATATCATGTGAGACTCGCAAAATGTGTGATAAATGAATAAAAATGAATAAATAATGATAAATAAATAATAAAGAATAGTTGGAAGCACATATATGGTAATATAACAATAATAAAATTAGTAAATAATTAGTAATAGTAAACATACTTACCTTTTAGATCTGAATGCATTAAGACAACAGAAAGAAAAGAAAGAATATGATTACAAGCATCAACTGGCATACAATAAACTAATCAGTAGTTCCCAAAATCATACAAAAAATTTACGATAATTTTCTATATAAGCGGTCCAATCCACCGAACAATAAAGACAAGTTCAAGTCACCCAATCCATCACTGGTAGACTGGTAGCAGTTTCACGCAAAAACATCCTTTGTTTCACTAGTGAACATTTAGTCGGTGGGCCAAATCTCATAGCGTTCATCCTTGTGAGTACTTTGGGGGGGCAACCTAGTTTTTTCTATGTGGCTAGATAATATAACGAAAAATCAAATTCCAAAAAGTTCCCACGTCTACACTTGCACATTTTTTTAANCTAGAACATTCCAGAACTGTGACTCACCACCTCCAAAATGTCTCGGTCCACAAACCAACACACTCACCTTAGACAAACAAACGTTGATGGAGTCGCAGTGCTCAACAATGACACTAGGTGGCACCGATGAGGCAGCAGCTGCGTTGAATATACGCGCACCGTCCATATGGAGTAAGACTCCCTTGTCTCTACACACATCACTGACCTGCAAAGTATTGCAATGATGCAGAGTATTTTAAAAATAATTCATCAAAGGATTAAACTCGTAAATGGTCAATATACTCCAGTCATATATACACGTTTGTATATTATTAGTGTACAACCACCATACGTTTGTCTTCTGATAGACTGAAACACAGATCACTTTCAGTGGTGATATTGCCAAGCCATAAATTGCCGGGATGTCCTTCATCAAAGTCAATAGTAAAAACAATCATCAGGTTCATGCACACAGTACGTTTCTTACACTCCATTACAATTAACATAAATTTCACATGATTATACCTTTGGAACAGTAACATAAAAACAAAATTCTAAAGAAACGTGATTTTATTCGCTTTTCCATTAAAAACAAAACGAAGTTTCGGTAAGTGGGAAAGGTGCACTTAAAATAGTAGGATTTAAAAGCGAAGTTTCGGTTTAGAGGGAACACTGAAAGCGAAAATTCGTAGAAGTTATCAGTAAAGTTCGCGGCAACCGTACCATATCATGTGAGACTCGCAAAACGTGTGATAAATGAATAAAAATGAATAAATAACGATAAATAAATAATAAAGAATAGTTGGAAGCACATATATGGTAATATAACAATAAGAAAATTAGTAAATAATTCGTAATAGTAAACATACTTACCTTTTAGATCTGAATGCATTAAGACAACAGAAAGAAAAGAAAGAATATAATAACAAACATCAACTGGCATACAATAAACTAATCAGTAGGTCCCAAAATCATACAAAAAATTTACGATAATTTTCTACATAAGCGGTCCAATCCAACAATAAAGACAAGTTCAAGTCACCCAATCCATCACTGGTAGACTGGTAACAGTTTAACGCAAAAACATCCTTTGTTTCACTAGTGAACATTATCTACCTTAATCAGATGGGAAGCAAAAAAGCATAAGTCACGAAATTTCAAATTAACTGTTGCTTCAGCCGCAAGCAGTGCAAAAAGCACCATTGCTTTTTTACCGACTGGAGCCGTCACATCTTGCCATATTTGTTTATTTAACACACGCCCACTAGACATCTCTACGGTCCATGAAACAGCAATGTCCGCCAGTGGCCGTCCAATGGGATTTCGCTGGGTGATTTGTCTCCCTCTCCACAGGCGTCCTCAACTTCTGATCGTCCCCAATACACTATACATGTACACTATACACGTACACACACACACACACACACATGTACATGTGTGTGTGTGTGTGTGTACGTGTACGTGTACATGTACATGTATAGTGTATTGGGGACGGTCAGAAGCTGATGACGCATGTCGCTCACTACGGTCTCTGGTCATAGCGATAACTTCGATATCGCTGTTAAGTGGGACAGGAAAGCAAAGTTTTAGCATTGCTTCTTTAGACCTAAGTTCCCTTAATGAGAAAGCGTCGTTAATTTTTTTTTGGATTAATAATAACATAAATTTAAGGAATACTTCCCAATTTTGATTATTCTCTCATCTTGACTAATTTCATAATGCCATGTTAATCTAATCACAAACTTTCAATGTTTTACCTGAAAAATTTAAAAGGAAACACAGAAATCGGCCAATTGTGTACACATTGCAATCAACTGGTGGTCAATCTGTGCATACTTCAGAGCCCTGAGCTTAAAACACTATTACTATATCACACTGATGGAGCATGCTCAGTATTGCATTTTCATTTTTCAAGAGTTTTCCAGGAGTTGCATTTTTCATGAAAATTTTCACTCAATCAATAATTATCCCATAGAAAGTATCCACTAAAAATTTTCCGTGTGAAAATTTCCACGCGTTTTTATCCGCGTCGATTTCTCATGGAAAGTATTTTGTCACTATCCAAGGTTTCATTTTTTTCAAGTAGACTGCAAAGTTGAATAGCCTCATCCCCATGGCCTCAGCCCTCACCTGTTTAATAAAGTCCAGGGGAAGGACCTTGCCACCACACTTGTTGTGAGTGTTTTCCAAGCAAACCACCCTAGTACGCGTCTGATGGAGGCCTGCACTAGACGTTTGTATTGTCTCCTTCAGTTCGTCTATACTAAACGTGCCGTCCTGCTTGTTTAGAATAGTGCGAGGGTTAACGCCACCTACCTGCACAGACAACAATTCTCCTATTAAGGTTACGCAGGAAATGGCCGAAATTTAATTTGGTTTACTTCGGAACATCATATATCAGAAATGGCCGACTGGATTCATATGAAACTCTTAGATAGGCTTACAGTACATAAGGCGCTGTTCTCCATAAAGATGACAGAAAATGTTTTTGAAACGTTCCACTTCTGCATGACAGATTATCACAAAATAGAAGCGTTATGATTTTTGTGGAAAAACTCAAAAGTTGTACGAGATGAAAGTGAAATGATACCTTAGAAAACTTTTACAGCGTTTTTGAGACTCATTTCATCTCGACCATTTCAAATTGCATCAAGTGAAGTTTGGTCATGTTATTGATCCTGTTGGTTTGATGCTTATTAATGTATCTTTCTTTCTGTTAAATTTTATCAATAGACATGCTCACATGACCAAATTAACAGCAAATTCGTAAAAAAGGCAAAAATTAAATTCTGCGGGCATTCTGCACGTCTGTGAAAACGATGATTTGTAAAATTTTATATACTTGGCCGAAAAAATTATTAATATGGCAAGTTAGTATTTCTAATTATTAGTATTTCTAATTATTAGTATTTCTAATTATATATACGATGAGATAGATAATAGCAATAACATTTACAAGTAGTACAGTGCACTTTAAAATGGTAAAGTGGTAAATCATGTGTACAACTGAGATAAAACTGGCAGCAAAACCAAGAGAGTGCGCATCATATCTGGAGGATAGACTATAAAAATTACAGGTGTCCAAAAATCATGTCGCCACTCAGTAATAGAGAAATATAAACGTAAGATTTACAAAGAAATGCATAAGTTAGAAACCATGAAAAATTGTTTGAAACGCATTCCAATAGGTCAAGCAGACACAACGGCAGTGAAGCCGGCGCTCATCAAAGTGGCTGTCAACACTAAGGCAAGAGAGACTAGCTGCGACGTTATTTACCTGTATTCATTATATTGTAACTGTACTGGTCATTAGAAATGACCTTATATCGCCTACCTCCGTCTCCTTTTCATCTCTGGTAACGAGCTTGCGACGCGCGTATCATTTATCTATTATTCGGGACATATGTCGATCATAAAAGACCATTCTTGGCGGAAATGGAATTTTGCAGAAATTAGCAGATGTGTGAAATGGAACCCACTAACTCCGCAGCAGCAGTGGAAAGCTCTACCACTGAGCCAAATCCAACGTGATCAATAGCAGAGTATTTATGAATATTTATATGGAAAAGACACCAGTCTTGATTTCAGTGAATGGCTGGAAGACAACGGCAGGAATTGGCGATATGTAATAAAACCACATGTACACAACAAATTTGTTATTTTGAGGTTCTCTGGTCAAACTCAAAAACTTCAATAAGTCTATTCCACTAAACAGTAATCCCCCAATTGCATTTTCGGTTGCAAAAATGTCCCTTTAAAGTGATGGTGATGTTACATGTAATATTTATTATCAAATTTTTATGAAAGTGAAAAACTTACCTGTATGGAGTCTACCATAGAAATGACAAAAAATTGACTATTTTATTTTGTGGTCCTCTGGTCAAAGCCAAAACTTCAATAAGTCTATTCCACTGAACAGTAATCCCCCAATTGCATTTTTCGGTTACAAAATGTCCCTTTAAAGCAATGGTGATGGAACATGTAATTTTTATTACCAAATTTTTATGAAACTGAAAAAATTACTCGTGTGAAACAACAATAAAATATGACTATTTTTGATGGCGTTGGCATGTCTCCTCATTAATGAGAGCAAAGTTTGGCGTTTTTCACACCAGATAGTCAGGCAATTCTTGAGGTATTAAATACAAAAATACCATAATTGTCACTTTTTCAAAGGCAAGCTACCTTCCTACTGATACTGAAAATTTCAAGTGTTAATTAATGACAGATGTGTAGTGTAAACTGTCAACAACTAGAAAAAATCTTAATTATTTTTGCAGTAAATTTGACAAAACAAATGTCACTATCTACAATTCTGTGCACTAAATACATGAAAAATTACGACTTAATAAAAAGTACAGTAACCCACAAATTGAACTGAATCCTATCCGACTATTGCTTTGAGATAGATATCTGGAAATACTCCAATTAAATAAAAGGTGTAACAGGACGTTGAACAGCTTCCCTGCAATATGTGACTTTTTTCAATTATCTTGTCCGAATTTGGTGAGATTTTACAGAATTCAAATTTTATTAAACAAAAGGGCATTTTGTCAGATTGAAAATTCCTGCAGACTCATGAGAAAATTCTAGGAAACTGGGACATTTTAATAGAAGCTTCCAACAAAGGGATCCTCTATAATCATGATTACCTTCTAAAAGGGCAGAGAAACACACAACAACTTCCCAACTGCCAAAAAATGCACTTATAACCACAAAATTAAGATGCTGTCAATGCCAAATGCGAGTTGGATGTCAGTGGCCTTCTTCTCCTGCAGAACACGAATTTATGTGAAAATAGAGTGCACACTAAGTACAATGCTTTAGAATCAAACTGCTGGACAAAGACTTTGTGTTACAAACAGCATAGACTTTGAGACAATGACTGAGAAGAACATAGAAAAGACTTACCTGAGCTATCCCCCCTTGCTCGTACAGCACAATGT
>NMRA01000145.1:784001-809980 GCA_002633005.1 Phoronis australis
AATTTACAATAGTAAAACATGTAATGTGAGTGTAATATTGTTCAATACAATGGCACTGATGGGACCATATTACTTGTTTTACAAAAAAGTCACCAAAACTGTTGTTTTTACAAATATAAGTTTACTAAGCTCTTTGGTGATTATTAGGTAACTTCAAACTCAAATTTCTCAAAAATGTGCAACTTTATATGTGGGAACTTTTTAGATTTTGAAAACACTCTAATAAATGAACTAAAAAACACCAAAATAAAATTGCCCCCCTAAAGTACTCACAAAAACCATTTTCTAGAGGCCCTACAAAATCTGGCCCACCGACTAATTATCTACCTTAATCAGACGGGAAGCAAAAAAGCATAAGTCACGAAATTTTAAATTAACTGTTGCTTCGGCCGCAAGCAGTGCAAAAAGCACCATTGCCTTTTTTACCGACTGGAGCCGTCACATCTTGCCATATTTGTTTATTTAACACACACCCACTAGACATCTCTACGGTCCATGAAACAGCAATGTCCGCCAATGGCCGTCCAATGGGATTTCGCTAGGTGATTTGTCTCCCTCTCCACAGGCGTCCTCAGCTTCTGATCGTCCCCAATACACTCACTATACATGTACATGTACGTGTACGTACGTACGTGTGTGTGTGTGTGTGTGTGTGCGTGTGCGTGTACATGTATAGTGTATTGGGGACGATCAGAAGCTGAGGACGCCTGTGTCGCTCACTACGGTCTCTGGTCATAGCGATAACTTCGATATCGCTGTTAAGTGGGACAGGAAAGCAATGTTTTCGCATTGCTTCATTAGACCTAAGTTCCCTTAATAAGAAAGCGTCGTTATTTTTTTTGATTAAATAATAATAACATAAATTTAAGGAATACTTCCCAATTTTGATTATTCTTTCATCTTGACTAATTTCATAATGCCATGTTAATCTAATCACAAACTTTCAACGTTTTACCTGAAAAATTCAAAAGGAAACACAGAAATCGGCCAATTGTGTACACATTGCAATCAACTGGTGGTCAATCTGTGCATAATCAGAGCCCTCAGCTTAAAACACTATATCACACTGATGGAGCATGCTCAGTATTGCATTTTCATTTTTCAAGAGTTTTCCAGGAGTTGCTTTTTTCATGAAAATTTTCACTCCATCAATAATTTTCCCATAGAAAGTATCCACTGAAAATTTTCCATGTGAAAATTTCCACGCGTTTTTATCCGCGTTGATTTTTCATGGGAAGTATTTTTGTCATTATCTAAGGTTTCATTTTTTTCAAGTAGACTGGAAGGTTGAATAGCCTCATCCCCATGGCCTCGGTCATCACCTGTTTAATAAAGTCCAGGGGAAGGACCTTCCCGCCACACTTGTTGTGGGTGTTCTCCAAACAAACCACCCTAGTACGCGTCTGATGGAGGCCTGCATTAGACGTTTGTATTGCCTCCTTCAGCTCGTCTATGCTAAACGTGCCGTCCTGCTTGTTTGGAATAGTGCGAGGGTTAACGCCACCTACCTGCACAGACAACAATTCTCTTATAAAGGTTACGCAGGAAATGGCTGAAATTTAATTTGGTTTACTTCGGAACATCTCAGAAATGTCGGACTGGATTCATATGAAACTCTTAGATAGGCTTGCAGTGCATAAGGCGCTGTTCTCCATAAAGATGGCAGAAATTGTTTTTGAAACGTTCCACTTCTGCATGACAGATTATCACAAAATAGGAGTGTTATGATTTTTGTGGAAAAACTCAAAAGTTGTACGAGATGAAAGTGAAATGATAATTTAGAAAACTTTTACAGCGTTTTTGGAACTCAGTTCATCTTGACCATTTCAAATTGCATCAAGTAAAGTTTGGTTTGATGCTTATTAATATATCTTTCTTTCTGCTAAATTTTATCAATAGACATGCTCACATGACCAAATTAACAGCAAATTCGTAAAAAGCCAAAAATTAAATTCTGCAGGCATTCTGCACGTTTGTGAAAACGATGATTTGTAAAATTTTATACACTTGGCCAAAAAAATTAGATTTATTAATATGACAAGTTAGTATTTCTAATTATTAGTATTTCTAATTATATACACGATGCGATAGATAATAGCAATAACATTTACAAGTAGTACAGTGCACTTTAAAATGGTAAAGTGGTAAATCATGTGTACAACTGAGATAAAACTGGCAGCAAAACCAAGAGAGTGCGCATCATATCTGGAGGATAGACTGCAAAAATTACAGGTGTCCAAAAATCATGTCGACACTCAGTAATAGAGAAATATAAACGTAAGATGTACAAAGAAATGCATAAGTTAGAAACCATGAAAAATTGTTCGAAACGCATTCCAATAGGTCAAGCAGACACAACGGCAGTGAAGCCGGCGCTCATCAAAGTGGCTGTCAACACTAAGGCAAGAGAGACTAGCTGCGACGTTATTTACCTGTATTCATTATATTGTAACTGTACTAGTCATTAGAAATGACCTTATATCGCCTACCTCCGTCTCCTTTTCATCTCTGGTAACGAGCTTGCGACGCGCGTATCATTTATCTACTATTCGGGACATATGTCGATCATAAAAGACCATTCTTGGCGGAAATGGAATTTTGCAGAAATTAGCAGATGTGTGAAATGGAACCCACTAACTCCGCAGCAGCAGTGGAAAGCTCTACCGCTGAGCCAAATCCCACGTGATCAACAGCAGAATATTTATGAATATTTATAAGGAAAAGACACCAGTCTTGATTTCAGTGAATGGCTGGAAGACAACGGCAGGAATTGGCGATTTGTAATAAAACCACATGTACACAACAAATTTGTTATTTTGAGGTTCTCTGGTCAAACTCAAAAACTTCAATAAGTCTATTCCACTAAACAGTAATCCCCCAATTGCATTTTCGGTTGCAAAAATGTCCCTTTAAAGTGATGGTGATGTTACATGTAATATTTATTATCAAATTTTTATGAAAGTGAAAAACTTACCTGTATGGAGTCTACCATTGAAATGACAAAAAATTGACTATTTTGTGTTGTGGTTCTCTGGTCAAAGCCAAAACTTCAATAAGTCTATTCCACTGAACAGTAATCCCCCAATTGCATTTTTCGGTTACAAAATGTCCCTTTAAAGCAATAGTGATGGAACATATAATTTTTATTACCAAATTTTTATGAAACGGAAAAAATTACTCGTGTGAAACAACAATAAAATATGACTATTTTTGATGGCGTTGGCATGTCTCCTCATTAATGAGAGCAAAGTTTGGCGTTTTTCACACCAGATAGTCAGGCAATTCTTGAGGTATTAAATACAAAGATACCATAATTGTCACTTTTTCAAAGGCAAGCTACCTTCCTACTGATACTGAAAATTTCAAGTGTTAATTAATGACAGATGTGTAGTGTAAACTGTCAACAACTAGAAAAAATCTTAATTATTTTTGCTGTAAATTTGACAAAACAAATGTCACTATCTACAATTCTGTGCACTAAATACATGAAAAATTACGACTTAATAAAAAGTACAGTAACCCACAAATTGAACTGAATCCTATCCGACTATTGCTTTGAGATAGAAACCTGGAAATACTCCAATTAAATAAAAGGTGTAACAGGACGTTGAACTGTGATGGTTGTCTTTTAACGAACAGCTTCCCTGCAATACGTGACTTTTTTCAATTATCTTGTCCGAATTTGGTGAGATTTTACAGAATTCAAATTTTATTAAACAAAAGGGCATTTTGTCAGATAGAAAATGCCTGCAGACTCATGAGAAAATTCTAGGAAACTGGGACATTTAAATAGAAGCTTCCAATAAATGGATCCTCTATAATCATGACTGCCCTCTAAAAGGGCAGAGAAATACACAACAACTTCCCAACCGCCAAAAATTGCACTTATAACCACAAAGTTAAGATGCTGTCAATACCAAATGCGAGTTGGATGTCAGTGGCCTTCTTCTCCTGCAGAAAACGAATTTATGTGAAAATAGAGTGTACACTAAGTACAATGCTTTAGAATCAAACTGATGGACAAAGACTTTGTGTTACAAACAGCATAGACTTTGAGACAATGACTGAGAAGAACATAGAAAAGACTTACCTGAGCTATCCCCCCTTGCTCGTACAGCACAATGTGTGACTTGTGACCTAATACAACTTCCAGTCCTCGACTATTACAGTGACTCATAACTGAAGTAAAGAAAACAGGCGTGTGTCCATAATGCTGAGTATTTACCACTGTTGTACAAGGAAAGACATGAGTGAGAACAAGGTGAGTGGGTCAGAGCAGGCTCCATTTCAGGAAATGTATGTCATTTAAGACTTAAGCAAAAAATCTGGTCTTATGCTCCACATAACAATTTGTGAAAATAATTCCCTTGCGAAAAAGAAAGTGAGAATCTCACTGGATTCCAGTTAGATTCCAGTTATATTCTCACTAAATCACCAATTATAGTTAGAAATGCCAGTAAAAACCCAGCGGGAATTGAACAACAGGGGCAGCCAGTGAGAAAATAGTGAGAAAATGTTATGTAACAGTGAGAATCCAGTGAGAATTTTGGTCTTAGAAAAATTCTGAGTGAGAATCAGTGAGAATTTCAGACTTAGAAAAAATCTGAGTGAGAATTGAGTGAGAATTTGGACTTGCCAAAATTGGAGTGAGAATTCAGTGAGAATTTAAGATAAACAAACATCCTGATTGGCTGTAACTGTGGAAATTTCAGTTGAACCAGGTTTCTGAATTCAAACTAAAATGGCGCCAGGAATGAGCAGTTGGAGAAATAGCTTGAAGATTGTTGATTTCTTCTCATAAATATTGTGAAATTACTGAACAGTTTGTTTGCAAGTCAACCAGATGTGACCCTGGACTGATTTTGTGTGTTAATAAGCTTAAGGTTAGTACATTTCATACATCTAGTAGAGTGCATGAAGTACCAGTATTAGACTGGCCGTATGCATGTAGACGCACAACCCCTCAGGATCAAATCTACGTATTGCCTTTCCTTTCCCAGTACCGTTCAATCATAATTACACTCCTTGTTGACTCGTTATGGCGACTCTCAGTTTGAATGAAAGGATTGAGGGTACATAAGCTGCTCTGTAGGCCTACCTGGAGGGAGTTTCTTCGATTTGGGTGACAGCCCTGTAACCTTTGACCTCATTCGGATAAGTTGTAAACAAATATTTACTCGGTTGTGTGCTGACTCTAATCGCTTTTTCTCGCTACACCGCATCTATTTTGTATTTAAAGTTCCCCAAGAATCAAAGTAAGGTATTCTGCTAGACACGAGTGAAATCATATTGTAAAATGGTCAATTTTTATGAATAAGGTTTGAGATAACCTTAACTTTGATTTTTCATTGCAAGTCTGGTTCACTAGTGGGAAGGATTATTGCCAATTAAACACAGTTGCTTATCACAGTTTTCGTTAATGAAGCTCCACTTACACTTTGCCTAAGTATACATACACGAAACATGTATTATGAACGTTAAGTGGAAACACTCTACTCACTTGAGACAAGATTTCCCATAGTTCCACTGGGGAGAAAGAGCGATGCTTCTTTCCCTAACAAAGCTGCCATCTTCGACTGGAGCTCTGTAACGTGGAACACACCTCATAACACTCTCATGAATTCAATTTCTCGTTTTTGCATTCTTTAACGCAAGACCACAACTCCTTTTTGTCAGTCATATCGTGATAATTTAACATCCATTTTCCAGAATACTACGGCGTCCCCTCTGTTTATGCGGTAGGCAACACGTCAGCCCATCGGTTGGCCATTTAGGGGCTATAGGCCTACTTCCATTCGCTTTCTCATAGTGTACGCATTTCGTTACATGTATTTTAAACGGGCGGTAACCCAAATCCGGTCACCGATTTTGAGTTTTCACCTCGTCAAAAATACATTCCACACTTAAAATTATCACTTAAAAAAGCGCTTACTTTCATCATTGGTCCTTTCTACTTATCTTCGATGAAGTTTCGTTTTGAGAATTAAGGTGACTTTGGCGAAAAATTCCAACCCCACTTTTTGGTTGCAGTTAACTTTTTCACCACGCTCGCGATAACCACAAAGTATGTAAACTGAGTCACGTGAGTTAGGCAAAGGCGAGCGCGAGACTGAGCGAAGCGCGTGACACCGCTAGAGCGTGACACTTGCAAATTAGCATGAGAAGGTATCAAGTGAAATCTGCAAGATTTGTGTCCCTTGGACTTTTTATTCGTCAACATGCGTGATTTCACGTATTTTCTTCAAAGTGGCACCCGGTAAGAGAAACTCGAGCAAACCGCGATAGATTTTCATCGATTTGTTCAAATTATCTTGACTGAATGGTCTCCAGACTTATGGTATGAGTTGTTTATAACTCCATGTGCATATATGCATGTTTCAGTTGATTTTATTTCCTGTATTTTGAAATGAGCAACTTTTTTGTGGGGATGTACTATCGCCCCTATATGCCTGCGGCATCCAGGGCGATGTAATTGCCCAATTCTGCGGTTGTGAACCACAATGCCTTCTCACGTCTGCCATGTGCAATGCATTCTTCTCTTGTCCGATTCAACCTTGAAGTGTGCTAGCGACGCCACCTTTCGAAAACTAAGTCAATCGTACAACACACTTTTTCTACCTCTACAATAGAGGGGGGATGAACACAGGATGTGAGAATTGGTGGGTTTATTTCAGCTTGCAAATTCAATTATAAAGTGCATTCACTGGGAACAGCATTTCTGTAACGGTTACAATATTTTACAACTATATATACCAGAACTTTGCTATTTAAAAACTCTGAGGTAAACTTTTAATCATTTAGTAAATGCTATTACCATAAACTCTTAATTTGGACAAAAATAATTGCCAGAATTGATCTTTTTTCATTTCAGTGTTTTACTTATGCATGCCCAAATTTTCCCCTTATAGTAGCTGCAATATAGAGTGTGGTATATTTTATGAAAAAGTTAACATGAAACGAAAATTTCACTTGCCCACAATAGTGCCGTTATATGTAAAAATTCACCAGTCAGGACAACCATTACAAACATTATAACACAAAATTTGAAACGAAATTGTTACTACTTTCCTTTGCCAGGAAACCACTTCTAAACAAACAAGGAATAATTAATTAAAAGACTAATTTCAAATCTGAAGCTCGTCGGCATTTGTAGAAAAAATGCAAAACATTGAGAAAACTCGTGCAGGCAATTTCAATTCCAAAACATTCAAAAACAACTAAGAGCTGTGAAAACAAAGATTCGGCAACTTAAACTAGACAAGAGGGTTCTGTGATAACCAACCATTAACTGTAGGGTCTTCTCCAAACACGTCGCTACCCACTTCGGCAGATGCCATTGCTTCCCTCATTTCTTTGCTGGGTTTTGTGACTGAGTCGGTACGGAGATCAACTTCGTGACAAATCCTTGTAAATGCCTGCTGCATCTTTTAGGAACGGTGACAATGTTTATTCTAGGACAATAACAAATTCAAATGTCTCAAACAACAAGGGCAACGCGGAGCGTTGAAATGCGACCACGAATGCACCGCAAATGGAGTGCTTCTAGGGATGTTTATTTATTTCAACCCATCTGAAACTGGGTACATGCCATCGCTTTTTTGTTAGAAAGCTAAATTTCATAAAAATCTGTCAAGGAACTTCAGAGAAACAAAGGAAACAAAAAATGAAATTGCCACTATGGGACACAGCTTTCATTGGATCCACCTGAAAGACGTCGTCATCTGCTGTTAGCTACATATAAATGCAATTACTAAATTTAATAAAGATCCTGCAGTGAGTTTAGGAGATGCAGCTATGGGCGCAAAACAAAACAAAACTGCCTCTAGGAGGCGCCAAAGTAGTCGAAGTCATTGGAAAATCATCGTCGGCTTTGTAGTAAGAACATACATGCCAATTTTCACAATCATCTTTTGTGCGGTTTGGTTGATAGAGAGATGGGCGCCAAAAACAGACTAAAAAACAGTAAAAATGGCCACAAGGTGGCGCAAACTACGTAAAATCCATCCGAAAATGGGAGGATAGCTTCATCTCACTAATAGGTGCCCATATTTCAATTTTCATGAAAATACGTTGAGGACCTTTGAAGATACAGAGGTAAACGTAAAAAAATAAATTGCCAATAGAGCGCACACCGGTAGTCAGATCCGTTCGAAAGTCGTAGTCATCCATTGTCAACATCATATAAATACACTTGCAGAATTTAGTAAAGATCCTGCCAACGGTTTAGGAGATACAGCCATGGGCTCATAAAGAGACAAAACTGCCACTAGGGGGTGCCACAGTAGCCGAAATTGTTGGAAAATCATCGTCAGTCCTCTTCACAATAAAAACATACATGCCAATTTACCCAATCATTCTTAGAGCGGTTTGGTTGATAAAGGGGTGGACGCCAAAAACAGGCTCGAAAACAACAAAAATGGCCACTAGGTGGGGCAAACTACGTCGAATCTGTTCGAAAACGGGGGGATAGCATTATCTCACTAATAGGTGCCTGTATTCCAAATTTTATGAAAATACGTTGAGGACCTTTGAAGACAGAGGCAAGCGTAAAAAACTAAAATTGCCACTAGGGGGCACACCGGTAGTCGGATCCGTCCGAAACTTTGCTCATGCCGTCCCATCCCTGATAGAAACATATGCGCTTACTTTAATGAACGTACGCTGACAGGCTTAATCGTTTGTTTTTGTTGGCGCCCTTTTGTTTGCCCTGTCACTCCCAAACATCCCTCTGAGGATACTTTTAGTGCCTCACTGGAAAGATGCAACGGGAGTCCCGTGTGAACGTTTAAACACAAGATAACAAATTATTACAATGAAGTTGGACCAAATAACTCGTATGTTTCCCAAAATGGAGGACAATTCTCTACAACCAAAGCAAACGATGAAAAAGTACCTCAGGCCTCAGTCCCCCCTTGCCATGGTTCTCCCCACCCACTTCCCACCACAGCTCATGGTCGTCCCTGACCGTTCAATACACAAGTATGGCAAGTGATTTAGATGCGGAGAAACCGACCATTTACGCGTCAATTGTCCAAAAAACAGGCCAGCCAACGTCAAGCGGGTATCATCAGCTCTTCCAAACGTTTTTTAAAAGTTGGAGCGGAATGAATGAAACATCCATGACCCAAGTAATTAGCCTTGTGATATATATTAAAAAACAAGCGAAGAAACACGCCAAAAATGAAATCCAATGTCCCACAGGTTTTTCGTTCTGTTGCAGTAGGGTCAGATGTCAATCGCAGTTATCAACCTCCTGTCCGAGATGACGAAACTGACAATAGGGGCTGACACCGATATGTCCCTTGGTCCCCACCCATTCCATCTCTAGCGAACTTTTAAACAACACGAGCGTTTTAGCCAAGGATCCCTCTGCTCATCGTTCGAGCGTGGCGTCTGATGCATAGGTTGGTCGAGAGCGATGTGAGGCTTCCACGAGAATATTGCCCTAATGGCATTCATCCTCCTCGGCGTGTATTTTTAGAAAGCCACGAAACAGTTTTCACAGGCCAGCCCTTATAGTGGCGTGACGCAATCATGGTGACTATGACTCGTTAGGTCCAGCTCTAGCTGCAAATCTCATGTTCAACTGTATTGTTTTATTACGTTTGGAGAAACTCCAAGGCAACAATATTTACCGCCAAGTGACTTCTTCCTCTATTTGGGGATTGTTGATATCTGTTTTTATTGGCTTTACCTTGTTTAACAGCTGTTTATTCTTATCTTCCAATGAGAACTATCACATCGGTTTTGGTTAAGGGGACAATAAATATTTCTGCGAATGATGTTGCTTCCCGGGTGCACCTCACTTCTTTTAGAGAAGAGGAAATGATGTAGTAGTCAACATCATTCCTCCCTGTCCTTTTCCTGTGCTGCCCTGTGATTCGTCCGTGTGATAGTTTCCCGGATGTCACCACCATAAATACATTGCCTGCCGAATCTGGACTTTGGTGGAAGCTTGTTGTTCAGGCTTAAATTGTAGCCGTACAGATTGGCAGTGCATTGTAAGTACTCTCCGTGAGGCATAACTAGTGAGCCTGTACAGTAATACAACAGTCTTCTTCGCGGCAATTTTAGCTTTTTATGTTTACCTCTGTCTTAAAAGGTCCTAAACGTATTTTTATAACATTTGGGACATACGGTGGCGGATCTACGGGGGGTTCAGGGGGTTTAAATCCCTCCTTGGGCCAGGACCAAAAAATAAAAAAACGTCTCCAGCAAAACAAAAAAGGCACCGCCAGCGTGTGTAAACCCCAAAAGGGGAGGGGGTTCATTCTGTGTGCATTGTGAATTGCTGTTATGAAACTCAACGCATTTCGAGTTTTCGTGGCTCATCGGCAAGACGCGCGGAGATCAATTGTGCGCGCGATTCCGTCGACACTTCTGAAGTAGCCAAGCATTTTAGATGGATCCAACGCTGAAAAGTGCAGCTCTATAGCTGATTTCTTTAGGTAACTAGCATCTTTACTCTAAGATATGTTTTGATTTGATTAGGGAAAGTACTGTGGTGCCGCAACCCTGACATTCAGGCGAATTGACGTGCAACGTTTTTACCTCATCTATCATGCCAAGTCATGCTATTACACTCCACACGTTTGTAACTCGAATTTGACTGGTGTATAGAAAAGTTATCTTGCGCATTATTCTACAGACACTGTACATGTAATATTTTTGAAAAAAAAATCGTATTCCCAAGAATTGATGTTGTGGCGGGCGCCGTGGTCTGGTCGCGAGTACGTTTGAAAATGCACTCTAACAATTTATGTCTACACAAGGAATGACCAAGGGGGCACTCACATTGAGAAAGTTACTGCATTTGCGAACAATATACAGTACCAGAAATTGCGGGTAGGCTGTTCTTTCACAGTAAAGTCTTTCGGAACTCCTGCGGTGTTCAGTAGGCCTCCTAAGAACCCCTGGTTCCGACCTCAACACCTACCGTATTTCTACCTGCAGTTAGCACCATTACCGACTACCATGCGCTCACCCAGCTTAAAATATAGGGGGCTCGAATTTTTCAGTATGCGCACCTTTTACTGAATAAAATCAACGAGGACTAAAAAAAATCGGAGCCATTAGGTTCAGGCCAACGGATTGTGCATCGGCGCCGAATTCCTGTGGGCTTTGTGGACTTTTGTCTCGTTTACTCGGACTTTTTGATTCACGGAGGAAAACCTTTTTGCCCAAATCGCCAAATCGGGGAACTCATTCGAGCCCCCCAATCCCTCCCTGTGTGCTCCCATCTATACTGGGAATTTCCGCAGAAAGACGCACCCATGAGCGTTTATTTGGTGTTACAACTTCGGGTTTCAAGTGTTCAGACATTGGGACGTTTATTCCGAATATTGCAAGAGATGTAAATAGGTCCTGGGATACATCGTCAAGATTTGAAGTAGTCCATTATGTAGTAATTGTACGGATTAAATTAAGTTGCGCATGAAAGTCTTTTGAATGGACGTGGCAACCTCAGGGGGCTTAGTGCCAACTGAGTTGCGAAACGAGATGCAGACAATGTAGAGGCTTACAAGCTCATTGACACAGCAGTTGATGAAGTGCAAGCGTTGGTAACAAACATCGAAGATATCTGGGTAGAATGGTTCCAAGACGAGCAAATCCTTGGATCCGATATACAGATTGCTCTGCAGTCTAGACAACAGCAGGATAGGACTATTGTCCCTGGAGAAACACCCAGGTAATAAATTATATAATTCTATACAGTTTGTACACAATGTCGGTTTTTAGGCTTGCGTACAATGAAAACGAAAACGAAATTATTTTTGGACATGCCAAATTTACCCAGTACAGCGGAGGTCTACGAGCGCACAGAAACTGATTCTGGTTTGTATTTCCACTTGCCTCTATCTGCTTCATATCCAAAATCTATTTCACGTAGTGCATGATTACATTTGTACTCAATACTTTAATGTTTCTTCCAGAAGAACAGTGCGAAAACCCTTCCCAGACAACATCTCGCAGCAGTTGACCACCAGACAAGTAAAATACACGTATGAGCAACCACTGTGCATTAAAAAGTGTCTAGAGAGAGGTTTTCAATTCAAAATTTTTTGCATAGTGCACTTAAGGTCTTGCGACGGACCAGGCCAGCTTGATTTGTGTAGATATTGAGTTTCAGTGTACTTCTGGTCCATCGGCGAACTAGACTTGTGATGTTTTTTACCAGTGTGCTTTGTAAAACTATCTCAGTCAGTACTGTTTGGTCCCGCGACAGATCGACTACTTTTATAGGGATAATAAGCACAAGTGTACTTTTGGTCTCGTGATGGACCAGGCCAGCCTTTTTGTGCACTCTCAGTGTACATCTGGGCCTGGTCTCCAATCTCTGTACTCAGACTCGAATCACACTTCATACTCAACTCGAGTACAGACTCAGCTTTGGTGTATTCAATGTCATACTCGAAAAATCTGTACTCTAAATTTCGAGCACGTACTCAGTTTTCGAGTGTACTCGAACTGAAGTGTATCTCATCTATATTTCGAGCACGATTTTGAGTATGAAATCTCGAGTATGAGTATGAGTCTGACTAGTACGGAGATTGAAGACCGGGCCCTGCTCCCTCTGCGAACTGACCTGGTCCTTTTCACCACGTTGTACAGAATGTTTTGGTTTCGTGAAAAGGTTTTCAGATGATTTGTTTCCTGATACATTTGACGTTTTTCAATTGTTGTCAACGTCATTCAGTTTAATAAAGTGGGATACTTAATTGTTTATTGTCGCTTTTAATAATAGACTATGAGCTGAGAGCACCATCGTTCGCCAGTTTTTCTCGTAACGAGACAGAACATATGTTTATTTCCGGACTAACTGTACCGGTCCTCGTTCTTAAACACTTGAGGCTGCTGTTACGCGATCATCTCATATTCAAGTTTTGGGTTTTGGGATGCCTATTCTTGATGCTCCTCGGTCAAAGGTAATAAATCCGAAAGGAAAAGGTCAAAGGTCAAAGGGGATGGATGCAATCGGATGGCAGAATGGTGAATGTTGGCCAAAACCCAAAGTTTTGTCCACTGACGTCAAACGCATGCTGGCGCCCCCAGACTTTGCACTGTTAAGTTGTTAGTTTGTTCTGTCAATTTCTTCCTGTGTATGTTTGACGTTGTAATTTGTAATTCTCCTCTCGACTGGCTTTAATTGTGATTTTAAAGCCTTGATATTTGTGGTCATGGCTGACTTGCTGTTCAAAGACCTGTGACTATGATAAAGCTTCAATTAAAAGCCTGGGCATTAATAAATTTCTGACATGATCTTGATTGGATGTATTTTTAATTACTAGGCCAAACCTACGATGAAAAACAGAAAACATCCTCATTATCAGTCATCCCCAAGGATGTGTCAGGGTATTAAAGAATTTTTACAGCTTTTCTTACATAATTCATGTTCTCAATGGAAATAGCATAAAATTACTTTGTGCCAATTTTTATTGGGACATCCCATAGCTCCTATATCAGCTGAATGCTTTTGGGACACCTGATATTACCACCGCTGTTGAAGGTGAAACTGCTATTCCTAGGCAAATCTCAAACACTTGTATTGCTAAGCAATTTCATATATTGTTTTGTACAGTCTTTCAAACATATCTTGAAAAGAAACAGAAGTATTGTTATGGTAATCCTATAATTCAAAAGTCATGCCTCTGGACACCGTAGGGCTTCTCAATTAGAGAGATATTGTCCCTTTATTAAAGGCATCTCTACTCAGTGGCGGATCTAGGACACCATAAGAGGTGCCCAATATGTTGCCTTGGGGAATTGGGCAAAGCGCGATTGTATGTGCACACGGGCCCGAAAGTTGCGGGGGCCGGGATGTGGACGTTCCCTTCAGAAAATCTATCGGTGTACACGATTCCTCTGGTATGTGAGCCCCCTCATCCGCTACCGGTCCTAGTTGCTGAACTCTATATTTCCTCACGGTTCACGCTGTTGCTTTTTCATTTTGCGTGCGGCAGCCAGGGGGGACGACCCCCCTAAATCCGCCTATGCTACTTAATGTTTTAAGTTCAAACGCGCGACATGTTTAAGTTTTATCGCAAATCCCTACTCGTAATTGGCTAAGAAGTGCAAGAAACATTCATTTCACTGTATGAAGGCCATTACCGACGTAAGGTAAAAAACAGAAAAAACACGGTCAAACGCATTAAAATGATGCTGTGGTCAGTAAAACTTATTAAAAGACTTTTTTCACTGACCAATTTAATGCATTTTACGGCGTTTTAGTTTTTAGTACTTCAAAGAACAAACAATAACAGGCCACCCACTTTCTCACAAAAACAACTTTTAGCATACCCTGTCTTCACCGAGCATTTGACGTAAAAATATATTATAAAAATGGCCAGCACTCAGGGGCACATCCAGAATATTGAGTTAGGGGGGCCAGGGCGGAGTATTAGCTCGTCAGACATTTGCACCCCCGTACTACCAAATGGAATCTGGGAGAATATTAGGGGAGGGCATGGCCCTCTTATCCAACGCCAGAAATATCTGACATAGGCAGTGCGCATGCGCAGCCAGCAGCTAACTATTCCCCCACAGAAATACACACNGCAGCTCTATAGCTGATTTCGTTTGGTAACTAGTTTCTTTACTCTAAGATATGTTTTGATTTGATTAGGGGAAATACTGTGGTGCCGCAATCCTGATATTCAGGCGAATTGACCGGCAACCTTTTTTACCTCATCTGTCATGCCATGTCATCCTATTACACCCCACACGTTTCTAACTCGAATTTGACTGATGTATGGTAAAGTTGTCTTGCGCGATATCATACAGTGTACATGTACGTGTAATACTTGAAAAAAATCGTTTTCCGAAGAATTGCTATTGTGACCTGCGCCGTGGTCTGGTCGCGAGTCTGTTCGAAGATGCACTCTAACAAGTTATGTCTATACAAGGAATGACCAAGGGGCACTCAAAAGTGACCGCATTCGCGAACAGTGTACAGTACCAGAAATTGCGGGGAGGCTGTATTTTAAAGTCTTGTGGGAGTCGTGCGAAGTTCAATGGGCCTCCTAAGGAGCCCTAGTGCCGACCTCAACACCTCCCGTCTTTCTACTGCCGTTTTCTATACTGGGAATTTCCGCAGAAAGGCCCACCAGAAGAAACGCCCATGCCCATCGGCATTTATTTGATGTTAGTACTTCAGGTTTCAAGCGTTCAGACATTGGGACGTTTATTTCGAAAATTGCAAGAGATGCAAATGGGTCCTGGGATATATCGTCAAGGTTTGAAGTAGTCCATGATGAACGGATCGAATTTATTTGCGAACGCTGTAAGTCTTTTGAATGGACTTGGTTATCTCAGGGGGCTTAGTGCCAACTGAGCTGCGAAACGAGATGTTGACAATGTAGAGGCGTACAAGCTCATTGACACAGCAGTTGACGAAGTGCAAGCGTTGGGAACAAACGTCGAAGATGTCTGGGTAGAATGGTTCCAAGAGCAGCAAACCATTGGATCCGATGTACAGATTCCTCTGCAGTCTAGACAACAGAAAAATAGGACCAACGTTCCCGGAGAAACACCCAGGTAATAAGTTATAATTAAACACAGTTTGTAATAATGTCGTTTTTTTATGCTTGTGTACAATGAAAACGAAATAGAGATTAATTTTGGACATGCCAAATTTACCCAGTACAGCAGAGGGTCTACGAGAGCATAGAAACAGTGAGTACTACAGAACGGTGCGAAAACCCTTCCTAGAAAACCTCTCGCAGCAGTTGACCACCAGATGTATGAACTACAAGTATGAGCATCCACTGGGGATTAAAAAGTGTCTGAAGAGAAGTTTTCAATTCAAAATTTTTTGCAAAGTACGCTTTAGGTCTTGCGACGGACTACGCCAGCTTGATTTGTGTAGATATCGAGTTTCAGTGTACTTCTGGTCCCTCGGCGAACTAGACTTATGATGTTTTTTACCAAAGTGTGCTTTGTAAAACTATTTATCTCAGCCAGTACTGTTTGGTCCCGCGACAGCTCGAATCGACTATTTTATAGGGATAACAACCACAGGTGTACTTTTGGTCTCGTGACGGACCAGGCCAGAGTTTTTGTGTACTCTCAGTGTACATCTGGTCCCTCTGCGAACTGCTCCTGTGTATCTTTTCACCACGGTGTAGGCCGACAGAGTGTTTTGGTTTCGTGAAACTGTTTTCAGATGATTTGTTTCCTGATACATTTGACGTTTTTCAATTGTTGTCAACGAGATTCAGCTTAATAAAGTGATACTTAATTGTTTTTGTCGCTTTTAATAATAGACTATGAGCTGAGAGCACCATCGTTCGCCAGTTTTTCTCGTAACGAGACAGAACACAAGTTTATTTCCGGACTTACAGTACAGGTCTTCGTTCTTAAACAGCTTGAGGCTGTTGCGACCATCTGATATTCAAGTTTTTACGCCCCGTCGGTGCTCCTTATGCTCTTGAATATTTGGTAGTTGTCTAAACCCCTGTATACACATCACACTTTTTCGTATGCTAAAAAGGTGCGTGTAAGCAGATGTTCCAACAAAAATTTTGCTGGTGGTGTGACTCATACCCAGATGTGCACAAATATGGTTTCACGAAACTTATTAGCCAAGTTCATGTGACGAAATCGAGAAGGGCTTTTAATTATCTTAAGAAAAACTCCAGGGACATGTTAAGTGCCAGAAACGTACCAGGATGCATGGAAATTTCACTGCTTGGCTACAAAAATAAAAAGTTATCTTACACGAGAATGGGGGTTTACCTCCCCGACTTCCCCCCCCCCGCTCGGCGTTTCGCGCCTCGGATTCGTCCTTTGCGGGAATCCTAAACCACCCCTTACTGAAAACGTAGATCCGCCACTGTGAAAANACAGAAAACATCCTCATTATCAATCATCCCCAAGGATGTGTCAGGGTATTAAAGAATTTTTACAGCTTTTCTTACATAATTCATATTCTCAATGGAAATAACATAAAATTACTTTGTGCCAATTTTTATTGGGACATCCCATAGCTCCTATGTCAGCTGAATGCTTTTGGGACACCTGATATTACCACCACTGTTGAAGGTGAAACTGCTATTCCTAGACAAATCTCAAACACTTGTATTGCTAAGCAATTTCA
Organism: Phoronis australis; assembly: GCA_002633005.1. Lineage (NCBI taxonomy): Eukaryota > Metazoa > Phoronida > Phoronidae > Phoronis > Phoronis australis. The sequence continues at coordinate 801,097 of NMRA01000145.1, forward strand.
TATATTGTGTTATACAGTCCTTCAAACATATCTTGAAAAGAAACAGAAGTATTGTTATGGTAATCCTATAATTCAAATGTCATGCCTCTGGCCACCGTATGGCTTCTCAATTAGAGAGACATTGTCCCTTTATTAAAGGCATCTCTACTCAGTAGCGGATCTAGGATACCATAAGGGGTGCCCAACATGTTGCCTTGGGGAATTGGGCAAAGCGCGATTGTATGTGCACAGGGGCCCGAAAGTTACGGGGACCGGGATGTGGACGTTCCCTTCAGAAAATCTATCGGTGGACATGATTCCTCTGGTATGTGAGCCCCCCTCATCCGCTACCGGTCCTAGTTGCTGAACTCTATATTTCCTCACGGTTCACGCTGTTACTGCTTCATTTTGCGTGCGGCAGCGGGGGGGCGACCCCCCTAAATCCTCCTATGCTACTTAATGTTTTAAGTTCAAACGCACGACATGTTTAAGAGTTCTCGCAAATCCCTACTCGTACTTGGCTATGNTACCACCACTGTTGAAGGTGAAACTGCTATTCCTAGGCAAATCTCAAACACTTGTATTGCTAAGCAATTTCATATAGTGTGTTATACAGTCCTTCAAACATATCTTGGAAAGAAACAGAAATATTGTTATGGTAATCCTATAATTCAAATGTCATGCCTCTGGCCACCGTATGGCTTCTCAATTAGAGAGACATTGTCCCTTTATTAAAGGCATCTCTACTCAGTAGCGGATCTAGGATACCATGAGGGGTGCCCATCATGTTGCCTTGGGGAATTGGGCAAAGCGAGATTGTATGTGCAAAGGGGCCCGAAAGTTAGGGGGGCCGGGATGTGGACGTTCCCTTCAGAAAATCTATCGGTGGACACGATTCCTCTGGTATGTGAGCCCCCCTCATCCGCTACCGGTCCTAGTTGCTGAACTCTATATTTTCTCACGGTTCACGCTGTTGCTGCTTCATTTTGCGTGCGGCAGTCGGGGGGGCGACCCCCCTAAATCCTCCTATGCTACTAAATATTTTAAGTTCAAACACACGACATGTTTAAGAGTTCTCGCAAATCCCTACTCGTACTTGGCTAAGAAGTGCAAGAAACATTCATTTCCCTGTATTTCCGCAGGGTTCACGCTGTTGCTGCTTCATTTTGCGTGCGGCAGCCGGGGGCGGGGGGGGGGCGACCCCCCTAAATCCTCCTATGCTACTTAATGTTTTAAGTTCAAACGCACGACATGTTTAAGAGTTCTCGCAAGTCCCTACTCGTACTTGGCTAAGAAGTGCAAGAAACATTAATTTCCCTGTATGAAGGCCATTACCGATGTAAGGTAAAAAACAGAAAAACACGGTCAAACGCATTAAAATGATGCTGTGGACAGTAAAATTTATTCAATAAATTTTGAAAAGACTTTCACTGACCAATTTAATGCATTTTACGGCGTTTTAGTTTTTAGTACTTCAAAGAACAAACAATAACAGGCAACAACTTTCTCACAAAAAACAACTTTTAGCATACCCTGTCTTCACCGAGCATTTGACGTAAAAAAAAAATATTTTATAAAAATGGCCAGCACTCAGGGGCACATCCAGAATTTTGAGTTAGGGGGCCAGGGAGGAGTATTAGCCCGTCAGACATTTGCACCCCCGTACTACCAAATGNTTAAATTCCCCTTTGGTACTGCCTCGTGTAAAAACAACCTCACAATCTACACGACAGCCTGTCTCCACTGAGCAAGACTGTAATAGCAACTGGTACATCTTCAGTGATTAAGCGAATAAAACCTACAACTGTTGGCACAGCACTGTGAAAATCACCGTGACTCCAAGGTCACAGTCATCCACTCCTCGTCACTCACAGCATTGCCTCGTTTATATTTATAACAATTTGACGTTGCATGCTATTCTAACACAGAAGCCACCGTTATACTGTTGCTGGGCGCTACACTCCACAGAGGTGGATTATGATTCATTTCATTGATACGAGTGTGAATGTTAACTTGTCCCTTATTCGTCAAATGCATAGTGGGATGGTTAATGACCTTTTAGGCTAGTCAAATATCGGGTCAGTTGGGGCGTAAACTGACTGACATCGAAGCATACGTCATAGCTGAGCAAATGACAACGTCTTATTGGTCCCACAGTGATGGGGCGGTAACTTGACACACTTGGGAAGTACATTTCGAGTCAACTCTGACGCGCCTCTATGACTCGTAACGTGTCTGAAAAGACCCGTCAGAAGGTGACGCTAGGGGCGTTCCATACTATTCCACTTGTGCGACCTCATTTGTGAGACCTGCAGCCGCGGTTCGACCACCAGAAACTGATATTTACCGACCTGGCATTCCTTATGTTTCAAACAATGCGGATTTGGAAGCAATCAGTAGAGGAACGGATGCTCAGAAAACTGCCGGCGCGTTTGACGAAGTAGATCACTATAATTCCGGCTCTGTTGACGAAGTAGATCACGACAATTCCGGCTCTGATAGGTTGAGCCCGTCTGTCAGACTAAACTTTTTCAACCAAAGCAATCCCCAGACCATTAACAACCAAGCTAGCCGAGAAGGAAGGTTGGAACACATTTTTACCACAGGAAGGTATCCTCCATATCCATACAGCTCAGCCCGATCGTCATTTAACACAATATATAACCCACGAAGAACATTTCGGCAAACGTGTACAGACTTCTTTAGATCTCTCATGTGTTGCTGTGTTGTTGACAAATAGCCTGAAGCAATGGTGGTTTTTAAATGGTGTTAAAAGGCATTGATGGCGTCACCTGAGAACTTTTTACGTGAGGGTTTTTATGGTTAGGTTATACATATGATAATTAGAGCTACTAGAACATTTCTGGACGTTACATATTCTCACAAATTATCAACGGAAATTGTGAATTATTTTTGTGTTCAGATGAACCTCATGAAAGATCAAATGCTCAGAGTCAGCAACTACGATCTGTTTTTCTCAGATTAGATCAAAGATGCACTTCCTCAGTATGTAGCTGCCAAAAAACGATTAAGAGCAACTCAGGCGTTGAAATGCGCCCACGATAGTACCGTAAACGTTGTGCTTCTATGGGTGTTATTGTATCATAAAAATGGTTGTAAAAAACAAATATTTGTCAAATTCCATGAAAATAAGATATAAAGGCAACTTCAGTCGTGGCCTTCTCATTAGGAACACATCTGTAAATTCTCATGATGATCCTTTAAGCGGTATGGAAGATAAGGAGGTGGACGCCAAAAACGAATGCAGGTGGCGCAGAAAACATTAAATCTGTCTGAAAATGGAAAAGCGTTGGTTGTAGTCTCCTTAATAGAAACCTATTCGCCGAATTTCATAAAACAAAATAAATGAAATTCGAAGATACAGAGGCAAACGCAAAAATCATTTTGCTACTAGGTGGCACGGTAGTACATGTATTTGATTCAGTTCAACACTTGTTACCCATTTGTTGAAGACTCCATAGGAATACATCTTTTAAATTTCACAAAACTCCTTCCAAGAGCTAAGGAGATTCGGCCGCAGACGCAAAATAACCAAACTCGCCACTAGGGGGCGACACAGTAGTCGAACCCGTCCGAAAGTCAACGTCAGTCGTGGCCTCCGTAATAAATGATCTGCAGAATTCCACAAAAATCAGTCTAGAAACTTCGAAGATAAAGAGGCATGCAAAAAAAATAAAATTGCCTCTAGGGGGCTCCGGGTCGTCGTCATCTGTCGTCAACCATTTAGAAACACACCAGCCAAATTTCAGTAACATTCTACTAGGGGTTTAGGAGATACAGCCGCGGACGCCGGGCACCCAAACAGAGATGACGGCAATGGAAATGAATGAAGTCACTCAGCTCATAAAATCGTTCTCAGTGCTTTCCTTAGCGTGATTGGGCTTGATTTCCCTTACTAACAAGAACTTCCACACCACTTGACTTAAGAAAACGCCTCTGAGTGTATTTGGGGTTTGCCAACTCTAAAACTGCAAATTCAAACAATAATGATCTTTCGGTTTTTTCCAAGACCAGATACCACCTCTCACTCGAGAATGGAATATGTTGACATCAGTGTTACACCGGTAAGTGGTCTTAATCAAAAGTTAGTTACTTTTCCGGAACGCGGGTTTGTGGCCGCTTTGCCGGATACATATTACCAGGAAGAGATAACTATCTTTTCCTGATAAAATGTCATTTTACGAGATGCTAATCGCTTAACCGATTCCACTCAAATCTGATTTTGTTACTTGTTGTAGCACTTGCATGAGAGATATATTGCATGCACCGGTTTCAAAATTTTCAATGTAACTAAGGCTCACACCTAGAAAAGTGATCTCGGTACAAATTAATACGCAAACTAAAATGATCCCAACAGCCTGTTGCTACAGTAAGAAACTTAGAATGCACTTTGGAAATTTTCAGCAATAAAGGGTGAACCAAGCTCACGTTAAGTATGAAAGTAGACATGCATAATTGTTACCATGGCGACTGAGTTCCATAAAAGTTTTCGTCCTTAAACTAGAATTTGACTAGCATGATAATAAATAATATGAACTATGACGCAGAAGGATCTGATTAAGCTTCATATTTCATTAATCCAAATGTAACCCATTTCTGTAAATCAAGTAAGAATTTTCACATTTTGTTGCTTTAATATATCTTGAAGTAGAAAATGTCTTGTTGAAAAACATGAATCAAAAGCACATTTGGTGCATAAAAGTTAGAAAAATATTATGCTGCTGTGACACATTATCATACCTTGAACAGAAGTTGACTTTCAAACGAAAAACGATTTCAGTACAATTTCAACAGAATTTAGCGCAGAATGCAATTTCAATTGAGTGGGCAATTCATATAAAAATAAATAGAAGAGTCATTATAGTTATGGCACAAGCCTCGGGAACTGTAAAATATCTGCATTTTGTAGCAGTGTGTTTGAAAATGTATTATAGTTAAATCTTCATCGATGACAATGTTGCCGGTTGAGCATGCCTTTCAGTTCAGAAAATTCACCATGTTGTCCAACGTGAATTGTGAGCACTTTAACCACTCAATTCAATAAGTTACAGGTGCGTAATTAAATTCTGGTGTATACCCTTGGATTGTACAGAATGGTAGGTAAAGATATGTGTTACTTAACTTTACTGCTTAATATTTGTGAAAAAAATGTTTAAACATTTTAAATACGTAAGCTGTCCTGCTGCCATCGCAAGATGGCCTACCTGACCGAAATAAAGTCATAATTTGACACATAAATGGCGATAACTTTTGAATGCACCCCACAATTTTGATATTTGTTTCACTTTTATATTTCAAACATTGATACCTTTCCTGTGATGTAGGCTTTAGTCTTCAACGTGAAAAAATATTTCGNCAACTTGCCGAAATTCCTCGCCCACGGTCTCGACGTGCTTCGGTAGTTTAGATTCTGTGATATCAACATCAGATTCCACCAAACTTTTAAGTTAATTTCAATTCTTGTCGATCACCTCCTTCGTGATTGTTAACGCAAAACAAGGGAACTGACCTCTGACCTAGACTGTGATTGGCAAACACTCACACGACGATCGCCACCTGGCGGATGGCCTAGTTCACGAATTTCTGGTGATGCCCCCGCCCTTAAATTCGCCATTGGTACTGCCTCGTATAAAAACACAACCTCACAATCTACACGACAGCCGGTCTCCACTGAGCAAGATTGTAATACCTACTGGTACATCTTCAGTGATCAAACGAATAAAACCTACAACTGTTGGCACAGCACTGTGAAAATCACCGTGACTTCAAGGTCACAGTCATCCACTCCTCGTCACTCACAACATTGCCTCGTTTATATTTATAACAATTTGACGTTGCATGCTATTCTAACGCAGAAGCCACCTTTATACTGTTGCTTGGGCGCTACACTCCACAAAGGTGGATTATGATTCATTAATTGATACGAGTGTGAATGTTAACTTGTCCCTTATTATTCGTCAAATGCAAAGTGGGATGGCTAATGACCTTTTAGGCTAGTCAAATATCGGGTCAGTTGGGGCGTAAACTGACTGACATCGAAGCATACGTCATAGCTGATTAAATGACAACGTCTTATTGGTCCCACAGTAAATGGGCGGTAACTTGACACTTTTGGGAAGTACATTTCTAGTCAACTCTGACGTGCTTCAGTCGATGACTCGTAACGTGTCAGAAAAGACCCGTCAGAAGGTGACGCTAGGGGCGTTCCATAGGCCTGCCCTTATACGAGTCTGCAGTTTGTTTACACAACAGGTAACTCTACTCCGGGTGATAACATCATTTGTATCTAACAAAGATACTCTATACCGATATATTTATTTGTATGCCAGGCCACGGACAGTGCTGTTCTTGAATGAAACTATTTACGGATATTTAGGCAAACCTTCAAGTTGGTAAATGTGAGCCTGTCGACTTTGAACCTAGAAGTTACTCCCAGCTTTGAACATACCATTTTGTTCGACATAACTTTCAAAATTTTAATGAAAAACAAAATAACCGAATGCTCGGCCACATTCCACTCACAGACAGCAGACGTCTTATCACTGTCGTTGATAAATCATGAGAAGCTGAAACGTAAACACAACCTCTGCATACTTACGTCGTTACCAGCAATATGTAAACTAGCGGGTCATCCGTCAGGTTCTCTGCATTAACTAGGTCAGGTCCGCAAAAGGTACTCGCTCATCCGAAACCTTTACGACAAACAGATGGCGCTTCTCATCAATCACGTGTCATTTTATCGCTCAATTAATAAGACTGTCTGCCAGAGAGAGAAAAGAGAGAAAACGCTTTTATTTACAGTACATAATAATAATACATTGATAAAAATTTGATTTCAATTAGGAGGCCTTCTAAAGGTAATTGACCGCTGATAAGAAGGTCCCCTGTACAAGATAAACAAATGGAAATGCAAAAATCAGTAGGAGTACTTAAGAATTAGTGCTGAAAACGACCGACACGCCAAGAACCAAGAAGTAAACTGGCACAGCTCAGGAGATTTTGAGAATACAATTAGATACTGTTACATATGAAGCAATTGGAAATATGACAAACTGGATCGTAGTTGCTAATAATAAAATTGGTTAAGAACCTGGAGAGTGCTTGCAAAGAGAATCTTGACCAAGCTTCTTGACCTACATACTGCTACTGCTGCAGCGGCGATTCCACTGTTCGAAGCGACAAAATAAGCCGAAACTTTGGCCATACCATGTTAAACATAATTTTTTTCAATTTCACTGAAACTTGGCCACGTTTTTAATAAAATACTTATCTATGTTATGTGCTATCGGCAAATGTGAGTGGTTCATAAATAAGACCCCCACGCTGCATTTTCTGCGAATCCCATGTATCATGGAGGGTGTGGGTTTATATTGCACAAAGATAAAACCCGAGGTGGTTCGTATGATGTATTAAAAGCTTCTGATGTGAGAGTATAAAAATCTAACATATAGCATGCAAGTGAACCTATTCGACCAATCAGAATGTGCGCCAAATATAAAACTAACCAATGGGAAAGATTAGCTAGGGCTGGGATGATTTGTAAATATATGTCAAGAGGTAGCAATTAATAAGTTTAAACTGAACATATACAGGAAGTACCTAAGCTAAATATATGTCAAGAGGTAACAATTAATAACTTGAACTGAACATGTACAGGAAAAACCTAAGCTAAATAAACCAAGAAAACCTGTCACAAACACATTCCAATAGAGGGCGCTTACTGAGTGATTTTCGCGCATGCGCAGTTCACGGTTTCAATATTGCTGGTAATCATGTGGCCATTCGCAGTACTCGCGGACGCAGGACTCAGTTCAGACATTCAACTGAGCAAAATTATTTATCATGCCCCAACCACAGAATTCACTATGTAACATATCACATATACATTCTTAATTCTTAGATTTTGAGGATTGACGAAAATCACAATACATAGAATTATCCATATCTATCTGTGACTGCTTGGTCCGTACTCATGGCCTCCACTGGCGGCGCCAGCATGTGTGTGACGTCAGTGGATCAAGGGTTTTGGCCAACATTCACCATTCTGCAGTCGGCGAGAAGGGACATTATCCGCCTACCAGTCGGAAGTGTCACTGACGTCACACGTCATTACGTAATGGGTTTAAATTTACCCGTTAAAGAGGCACCTCGACCCAAGGTGAAGGTCATACGTGTATCCGGGAAACGTCGGTAAACCGAAAGGTCAAATTGGAAATCACGTGACTTCTGACGTCATCAGGTGTGTAGTTGATAAGTTTAAAAAGGTGGTTGCAGCGCTTGAGTTATTTCACAAACGCCGACTGAAAAACATACTTTTCGAGACAATTGTACGCAGGTGTAAGCCCGCCGTGTTTCCTCAAACACGGAAGTCTGAGCCTGAGGCGATCGCTGTGAACAAAAGCACGAGTTCAAGCGCAAGTTCTGTATGCGATAAGTTGGGGATGGGCGATTACCCGAGAGGTGGACGCTTACGAAAGATTTCAGCGGCTTTTGGAGTACAAGTTCTAACTCATGCCACCTCTGAAATGAACCAAAATACACGTTAACGCCGATGAATTAGAAAAATATCTTAGGACACCCTCAAACCCCGTGGGATGCCCAGTCTCCCATATTTCTCCCGTTCTCCGTCAAGAATGTGCTAGCATGCCTTTGGTAATGGCTTACGATATTCTGTTTCGATGAACAACGAATTTGTTAGTTTCTAATTTACGTGACGTTTATTTACTTGTGAACATCGGCAGATTCATAGATGAATTTTTTCACAATTAGAAACTATTATGTAATCCGTAAGTACAATAGGCGACTTTTGTCTATCCCAAATGACAGTTCAAAGGTATTGATGTAATTCGAACAGTTCTCAGCAGTGGCGGATTTAGGGGGGGGG
>NMRA01000145.1:811199-833714 GCA_002633005.1 Phoronis australis
GGGGGGGGCCGGGCCAGGGCAGACATTCGCACCGAGCTACCAAATGGAATCTGGGAGAATTTTATTGGGAATCATTGCCTCCTTGCCCCCTCCCCCCTAAATCCGCGACTGCTTACTTAAACTTTATGAAACTGGACCAATTAATGGGCTTTTTTGCACAATTGCCAGAGTCAGAGAAATGAGTTGTTGTGTCACGTGACCATCACGACTGAGGAGATGCTTATAAAATTAGGTAACCTCGCGTAGCAAGGCGTCAGGGAGTGTTTGAAACGTAGAATTATCGCGGAGGAAAATGCCAGCGTAAAAGACAAGACGACATTTAGAACTGGCTCGGAGAGAATTAAGCAATAAAATCTCAGTGTACTCGGATAAGATGTGTGTTCAAATTTCAAAGTAGAACAGAAACTTTTTTTTTAGAGTTTTCTATGCTGCGCTACATCCGAAAACCGGCGAGACAGCTAACAAGCGTTCTCTCAAACAATGGCATTTCTAAAAATAACTCACGGCCTTAGTTTAATGTTTGAGTATCACCTACAATCCTCTGTTAATCCTACGGATAACGAAGGGCAATATTTTAACGCACACAAATCGTCTCCCGAGTTCAAAATAACGCCAAAGTCAGAACCTCCCGGATTACACCTCGACACTCGAATCTAGCTGTATTTACCCACAATGCCGTAAACATTCGTCGGGCACATTTGCTCTCTCGTTTTCGAGCCACTGGAGTTTCACATGTTATTTGTTGTTGTCTGATTCTGAACAAGTTTTTCTCGGTTGCACTACTCTACTCGTTCTTCCTATGGTAACGTGTTGTGTTTAGGGCTGCAACACCGGCGTGAAAGTTTTATAAACTGGACAAATACCCGTGGATGCGTGATCTAAAATTCTTTGCCTTCCCGACATTAATGAGAGACGCGAGAATGTGCCTGATTTAAAAAACTAGATCACGTACATTCTTATTTCCATAATAACGGCGAATAAAAGTCATATATAATGCATTCAAACATCTGATCCTGTTGAGTGACAATATCTGACGAGTGCAGTTTTCAAATGCATATTTTATGCTACTGTTACTGAGTGCCGAAGAGTGTCTGTTTGCGTTCTTTCCTGGAACAGTGACGAAAAAATGCATGGAAAACTATGCCTCGAAATTGTTGTTCTCAATGCAGAGTAAAGAATCGTTATCTGATAAATTCATGCAAGGTTGGTTACATTTAATTCAACCGACATCACAACTGTCGCGTTTCAGATTACACTCTTTCTAGGAATCGTCATTAAAAATGCATGAAAACTGTGTAGGGTAAAGGGCTTTACAAGAATATTTTATGAATTTGAAAACTATCTTTTATTAACACAAAAAATAAACACAAAGAGGTAATCACAAAACAAACCCTGAGGAGAAATCAAAGTACACTTTCTGCCAATACAATTACTTTCACCATTGACCCTGACAATAGGTAAAACTGTTTGGAAAAATCCTTTATACTAAAACTATGCAATGACTGTCAATGCCAAAAAGTAACAAGACTGCAAAACAGTAATAAGGGTACAAAACCTCGGCAACAGCTTTCTAAAAAGGATAACATTTAGTATTATGGAATCTATCTCCGCATGTTCCTCATTACTAGGTTCACTGTGGATAACTGACATTTTTCATTGCTTGGAGCCACACTTATAGGGGACAAAAAAGTAACACTGAACTAAGTTCTAATAAACATAGATTTAACCAAGTCACGCACACCACCAATTAGGTCAAACTGATATGAAAACTTCAGATTTGTAACTGTTGGTGACTAACCTTCCTGTTGAACAACTCAGTGAAGGCCATTCGATCCACTGTTTTATCATGTCTAATTAAATCGAAACAAAGTATTTCAGCCCAAACATGAACCTAAGGAGTGGTTTTCAAAGACGTCACCGCGTGTGGCTTTAATCTTTAATTAAATAATAGAAAAGTCATTAATTCTACCAAATTCATAACAAAATCAGTCTGCCATAAAAATTCTGCAGTTTGGGACAGTCTCCAAGATTTTTAAATCTTGTCTTAAAAGACACCAAATTTTAAGCCAAATTTGAATTTTCTTGATTCTGAAGAGTGGAACAAGAGTGATTTTAGCTTTCATCAAATTTCTCGAATATCACACACAGCACCTAAAAATAGACTTGGAAGTTCATAAAATCATAGGCAATGGGTACAGTCGCAACATTTTCATCCGCCCTCATAATGTGTAACATCAAAGCGAACGTTCGCTTGTCTTTTTGACCATAATTCTTGAACTTGGGAGGGCCCATATTGTCTATTTCTAAAACTTCGTAAAAGTTTCAACATAGAGGAAATTTTTTTTGTTCACTATCACAAACTGGAGAATTTTTACAGGTAGTTGTTGAAAGAAAACAAAATGACTGAATGGGGAGTGTGGTAATCTGCTTGGCAATAGTGGTATATAACCTGCTCGCATTTTAAGAACCAGTTTGATGGCTGTTATTCAGCAGAGAAAACCATTCCGCTTTTTGGTGTTTAGCATACCTAAAATTTTACATCACATTATTGACTATAGACCATTCTCCTTTACACACCAACAATGTGAAAGTTTTGGCAATGCTACATAGTGATAAATCATGAGATCAAGTAACCTGATTAAAATACATAGAGTTTTTTCAATAAGATACATTTAAAATGTTGATTAACATTTTCGCTTTTGAGACGAAAATAGCCTTTGCACAAAGAATACCTAATATAACTCTAATAAAGCATGTTATACACAATAGTAGCGCTGAATGGCAGATACAACCGTGTAATAACCCAATTAGTTATCTCACAAGTGAGATATCATTTTGGCGGAAACCGAGGCCGGGTTCGAACTCGAGCCTCAAGAGTTTCGAGTCGCCGACTTTACCACTACACCACTCAGCGGCTGACGTCATCCACGTGAAAATAGAATACTTAAATGAGCACGCGCAACAATCGCATGTTCAGCAAAGTACATTGTAGCGACATTTATACGCTATGAAAAAAGATGCATAATTTCCATAAAAACTATATCTTAATTCAGTGAAATTTTTCTCTCGTGTTCTCTCACTTGTAAATCACCGATCTCCAATTTCAATTTGAATGCAGGTATGGTGTCGTCAAGATCCTTTGACTTGAGCATTATTTTGAATGATTTATTTAGACATACACTCCGAAACCCTATAGTCGTCCGCCTAAGCATAAAACCGGCTTGTTGTCTTACTCACCCAATTATTCCACTTCAAAGTTATGATTTGAATAGGACTTGATTTAACTCTCACAAATATATAGTATTCGTTTATTCAAACGTTTTCTTTTACTTAAGCCGAGTTGTTCAACTGTGCATTGCTTTTCGGCAGCCATTTTATAATGACACCTATGGTCGTCATGTGCTGCCGCCTTTTGAAAGGACAGAAAACCACACAGAAAAAGGCCAAGAAAATAGTGGAAAGTGGTTTACAGCAACTCTACTTCAACCACAAACTGTTTTACTGGTATGATATCGATTTTTAAATCGATTAAAATTGATTTAGAATTTCAGTTCTGGAAAATAAATCACAATTGTTTTATTCCAGGCAGACCTTACTTATTTTGTATTTGTGACCTCTTTATTTGACTTTTTGCTCTTGTTGTTCTTAACATCACTTATCTCTGCTGTCCTTCTTTTTCTTTTCAGTTTCTCTTCATTCTCTGTTAACACCTTGTCAGCCAAAACAGAACTGTAAGCCTTTGAGACTTGGTAGGCGGAAGTTGATCATTGAACCTCGATACAATTGTTCTAATAAATTACCCATAATTGTATTGTTTGATTTTTTCTCATCTTTAACAGGCTTCTGCATTCATAAATAAATAAATAAATACCCAAGTTGCATTTGAATTTTATTGCTCAATCTCTTCTTTTATTTTTGATTATGTCATGCTGTGTTGTATGTAACAAATGCAATATAGTGAAATAAAGTCAATGTTTTACTTTATTGGTGGCCATTCTCTATCAATTCAAGTATTTTAATTTTCTTCAAATAAATTCAAAATGCTTTAACCAAAATTTTCAACATAAATGTTGAGTTCAGTACTGTATTTTGCAATAAAAAAACAAGTGAACAATATTTTGATGACCAAGGCGTGGGCCGAAACTGTTAAGCACCCAGCGTGTTCCATTTGTCTGCTGCGTTTTTCCTTTGGCCTAACAGATGTCGGTTAGTGCCTGGGACAAATAGATACATTGCATAAACAATCCCTGGGTTGCTTTTTGTTCCGTCTGAAGAAAATTTAATTTCGAAAATATCTTCTGAAAATGAACAAAAAAGTGCATTAGTAAAATCAACAAGTTTTTAAGTGGTCTCAAAAAAACAGTCGGTAAATGCATTAATTTTAGTCTCAGTTCTTCCACGCGTGTTTCTCCCGAGAGGTTAGTACCTAACGTGCAGACGAGCGTTCCAAATTGGAACGCTAAGTCCCGCGTGGCAGCGCTGCACGCGAAACAAGATGGCGGACGACCTTTGGAGACTGACGACGAGAGGTAATCGGACTATATACACATGGCCATAGGCCCCAAGTATATCATGTACAAGACAGAAGTGCCACGTTTCAAACTGGATAATACATTACGACTCTTGAGAGAGTGATGGACGAATTTAATAAGAAGGCTATGGGGAGTGCTCATGAGAGAATCAAATTTAGATGTCGTGGGAGAATGACAAAAACGAAGGTCTTGGTAGGTACCACGAACTAACACAACATGATGTTCATCCTCTACACACCCGGAAGTGAATTACATAACTCACACAACCTGTTTTCATAGGGAATATTTGTGTGGCGACCTCTTTCCACTAGTAAGGAATGATTTGAACATCGCAATCGAGTCCGAGACTGGATAAAAACACGTGGGATACCAACCACTTCTAGACAATTCTCAAGATCATACATTGTTTTGTACCTCACATAGCCTAAAGTAAGGCGACTTTGCGTTACATTCGATATCAGATTGCCAACCTCGCAAATAACAGTCGTTGACACGTTGAGAAAAACCAGTCAAGAACTACGCTTGATTTACCACACCCTGATTAATCCATACATCTGAAACACCATACACAGACAGAAGTTTCCTTACAAAACTTGCCAAATTATAGGAAGATCTTCCGATCAGGTCTGACTGAAAAAGCATATCATATGTAGCTTTCACCCCACGATTATTTGTCATCTCCAGTATTTTGAACCAGTATTTTATACAAGAAACAAAATATTTAGTAGACAATGGAAATCGACCACATCCATTCAAATTATACTCAGTTACTATTGGTAACCTACTTTGGCAGACGATATTTTCCAAGCTTAGCGTGATAAAATGTGTAGTAAACTATAATAGCTGCTAAACCTTAATTTATGGATTCACTTTATTTCTATTTTGTTTAAGTTTTCAATTGGTTTTGAGTAAAAGCATTATTTGACAACAAGAGCAACGCAGAGCCTTGAAATGCACCCACGAATGCATTGAAATGGTGTGCTTTTAGGGTTATTTATTTGTATCATAAAAATGGCCACTAGATGGCGCAAAAACATACAATCCATCCAAAAACAGGAACATGCCATATTTCATAAAAATCTGTCAAGGAACTTCAGAGAAACAAAGGAAAACAGAATAAAATGAAATCGCCACTAGTGGGCACAGTCTCCGTTGGATCCGCCTGAAAGTCATCGTCGTCTGTTGTTATCTTCATATAAATACACTTACTAAATTTAGTAAAGATCCTGCAGTGGGTTTAAGAGATACAACTATGGGTGCTAAACAAAACTACCACTAGGAGGTGCCACAGTAGTCAGTCACCATCATCAAAGGTCGTCTTCAGACTGAGTATGCCAATTTTCAAATGATTTGGTTGATACAGGGATGGACACCAAAAACAAGATTTGAAAACAGCAAAAATGGCCACTAGGTGGTGCAAAATACCTCGATTCCATCCAAAAACAGGAAGATAACGTCATCACACTAATAGATGCCTATATTTAAAATTTTATGAAAATCTGTTACGGACCTTTGAAGATAATGAGTTAAACGTAAAAAACTAAAATTGCCACTAGGGGGCACAGCAGTAGTCAGATCTGTCCGAAAGTCGTCGTCATCTATAGTCAACATCATATAAATACACTTGCTAAATTAAGTAAAGATCCTGCGAAGGGTTTAGCAGATACAGCCATAGGCGCAACAAAAACGAAACTGCCACTAGGAGGCGCCACAGTAGTTGAAATCGGAAAATCATCGTCAACCATCCTCTTTATAGTAAGCACATACATGCCAATTTTCACAATCATCCATTGAGCGGTTTGGTTGATAGAGGGGTGGACGCAAAAAAAACAGACTCAAAAACAGTAAAAATGGCCACCAGGTGGCGCAAACTACGTCAAATCCATCCGAAACCTCACTAATAGGTGCCTATATACCAAATTTTATAAAAATCCCTTCAGGACATTTGAAGAAACAGAGGTAAATGTAAAAAAACTAAAATTTCCACTAGGGGGCACACCGGTAGTCAGATCCGTCCAAAAGTTCGCTCATGCCGTCCCATTCATGGAAGGAACACATGTGCACAATTTCATGACCATACGTCAAGGCGTTTTGGAGATACAGCAGCGGACGCGGGACGGACGGAGATGACGACATAATGCGTCCACATATAAATATGTGGGCGCATAAAAACCCAGCACGATTACATCAACAGAAATGATTCCACACAATGTTTGCCAACTTAAATTGCATTTCCAGCTATAGTCACTTCTCAATTTTGAGAACAAGTTTGACACCTATTATTCAGTGGTTTTCAGAATGCGGACCCGTGTGACCAACTATTACCGCATTTTAAAGATGTCTGAAAAATCAAAACCAAAATCGAAACAAGATCTCAAAATTTTCCTTGCCTGGACAACTTTAGCCATGTTGTTTTAAAGAACAGTAGAGAGACACTGCTGTTGAGTTATACTAAGGAACATTCGGAGCATGAACGAGTAAAAAAGGCATCAGAAAAAATTAAGACAGGACAGCTCTGCCTAATTTGACCATTCCAACTCAGTTCCAGGTCATCTTTTACTAGGACAATCCTGGATTACGCAGCGACACTTGAATTTATAAGCATACCTGCAAAACTGTTCACTTTTACATGGGTGATTTTTTGTGGTTTTGCTTTTCAAAGAGTTTTGCATCTGTGACATACAAACCAGATTTAATCAATAAAAGGAAGGAGCTTTTGATTATCTGATCTGTACTTTTAGCCCCAAAACCTCACATTTCTAGCACATTTTAAAAATATTATCCTTTTGTGGTTGCCTCTTTACTGACACAATTCAAACTCTCATCACATCGTAGATGTGTACTCCTGTATCACGTATTTCAGCTTGGTTTCTGCCTTGAGCACATCTTCAAAGCTTACGTCAATATGCGTTACCATTCGAGCCATACGTGCTGACCCAAATGGCAACATTTTGATGATAACGTTCTCACCCAGGGAGTCGTACTCGTCGTCAGTCACCTATGAATTAGAATTTTGTATTTCACTGAAATTGGATGCAACACAGGTGGTATGGCAAAAGTCACTTTTAAGGGTCCTGGATTTTGAGAACAGGCTTGGTACCTGTTTTCCTGTGGCGGAAACTGATTCTCAAAATGCAGTAAGCTTAAAATAGTGTTTAGGATGCAAGGCCAGGCCCATTACACTATCACCTGATTATGACTCATGTGGACACGATATCATCGGTTTCCTCTTGGGTAAAATCTTCCAATCTGCCTGTATGTTTCAGAAAGATAGAAAGACTATTACTTTAGTTTAGTTTAGTATTTCCTTTTTCCTAAAGGAGACTGGCAGACTTGAAAACTTTCTTCACGAGGAGCCATAATTGGGGTCTTGTACTTTTGCTCAGGTGTTTTGTGCAATGGGCCCAACCATGAGGCCTGCGCACGTCTGATGCACCGCAAATGACATCAGACCACCTGCACTGTTTTTTTTTTTTGTTTTTTTTTTAGTATATTTTCAACATTTAAGGCCTTGGTCAACATATTACACAAAATTTACAGGATAACGCAGAGCAGCTTTTCCCTGAGGGCAGTGGCATGAAATACAAATTAGATTAATCTGAGCTCCGACATTTTCATAAGCTTTACAAATGTAATATGTTTATTTGGTTCACTCCAGCACCACTCAGGTACAAATGCAAAAAGCGTATGAACCTGTATGAACTAACAATGTCAACCTGGCGGGTTATGTGTCCATCAAGTAGCAGATTACGGTGTCTACTGTAGGCAGGGCAAATCTCTACCAGATGTTGAGGAGTCTTGGCCTCCAAGCCACAGTTGGGACACAATAACCATGCCATGTGGCCTGTGTTGTGTACCTAGTCACACAATAACAGGATGTTTGTAGGTTGGTATTGTTTATGAGTTCAGTAGTTTAATTGGTATTATGTCATGCGATTCCTGGTATGGGAAGCGTGTCATAGGTAACGCATCATATGTTGTTACGTAGTTGTGTGTATATATATTGTTGTGATATGTGGAATAAAACAGTTCAGTGTTCAGTTCAATTCTGTTCATTTCACTGCGTAGTTCATGGAGTGTCTACTTTATTTGACAAAGTAAGATACACAACAGCCTGTGATGTTACGGTGCCGAGCTAGGTTGCAGTGTCCAGTAATAACCTGGATCAGCTACTTACCTCTTGCATTCGCTTGCAGAAGGCTGATGAGTCCACCACATCAGTCCGATGAAAATGTATGATAATGATATTCGTATGAACATCTTCAACTGTCATGAGATGAGGATCCGCAGACATTACAGCTGAAATTGATGAAGGTACATTCAAATGGGATGCCAGGAATAGTATCTATAAAAAGACCTCATGTCACCGCTGAGGTTCACCGAGAGATTACTGTCTGGGGCAGTCATCTACGAGCTACTGATAATAAATGAGTTCAAATAGTAATTGTCGCAGCTTTTGAGTTTTGTCCGGTTGTTCAGCAACTAGTACTTTTAGACTGATTTTAGTTAATTTTAAATTTAAAACAAAATAATACATAAGACGAACTTAACTCACATGCATTTTAAAAAGTTTTTTGCATAATAACTGTACGCGCCTGAATTCCAATTTAAGCGCCGACTCATATATGGAACAGTGTTGCCTCTTTGAAATAACATATTACTGCGACACAAATTTAACTGAGTTTTATCTATGCATTGTACGACTAGAAAGGCCATCATAAACGACAACGAATGAAGTCTACGGGGGCATTTACACATGATCCTTGACAAGGGGTAAACTCACACTGACAGACAGCTGTACAACATAAATTGGATTTGGAACAACAACGACAACGAATGAAGTCTACGGGGGCATTTACACATGATCCTTGACAAGGGGTAAACTCACACTGACAGACAGCTGTACAACATAAACTGGATTTGGAACAATACTAAATGACACTCTAGCCACTACCTCTCAACAGACAGGACCTGGTGCTGGATCAAGATGATCAGGTTTCTCTTGCCCTGCCTTGAGGAGATGGGGAAGATGGTCACAGAGATGTCAAGCTGTGCCAGGTCGACTTTCGTTCATAACGTCATTTGTGCCTAGAGAAATTTTCACCCAGTCTCTGACAACTGCCTCTCTGCATATAACTCTTGATGAGTACATCAGTATGCAAACTAAAGCTTACCATTGGCCAGTCGTTTAGCTTTTTCGTGGTCATCTTTCAGTTTTGGAATGTGGTGTTCAAGGGCGTACAATGCTGCCGAAGCCAGTATACCCACCTGTCGCATGCCTCCACCAACGACTTTACGGCAGCGTTTGGCGCTAGCAAGCAGAGCGAAGAGATAGAGTATGTTAAGCCCAGGATAGACAACTGCCAGAGTATTACTGTACAGATGGTTGAAACTTGTACCACTATATACAAGGAAAACTAAAAATGGGTGTAGAGCAGTAAAATTATTCAATTAGGAAAAAAATATTGATTGCCAAATTGGTATTTTTTCAAATTCTCAAAAGGTTGCACTGAGCATCACTGCGAATGCTCAAAATTGTCAAATATTTGTTTGATGACGGCTGCAAACCATGATAAAAAATTCTGTATAAAATTATTCTTTTTGATTTTTTACAGTTAACAAATGAGAAAGGAGCATTCAAAATACATTTATACATAAAATCATTCCGTAATGTTTAACAGCAGTAACCTTCTCATTGAACATTTTTGGCGATTTCCAAGACAAAAATATGGCAACAAAGAGAAGGCAACTATCACCGTTTAACCAGATTTGAAGCAAAAGTCACAGGCAGTAAGGAAATCATAGAAACATGCAATAGGTACCAAGTAATGAAGAAACCAGAAGAGAACTAAATTTTACATTAGTCAACCAACACTTTTAACAAATTCTAGAATTAGTGAATAGCAAATGTACTCAGAGAGAGAGAACTGAGAGAGAGAACTGATCACCATGAACATTTAACATTGAATGTACTCACGTTTCAATAAATTCCTTTGAGCCGACTATAATTGATCCTACGGGACAACCCAGTCCCTGCAAGAAACAGGGCAATAGTTCAATATAACGTGCCGTATTGTGAGAACCAGTTTGACGCCCGTTATTCAGCTGAGAAACTGGTTCCTAAAATTCGGGCACCTTATATCCGATCATTAAATGAAACAGAGCATGGAACTTAGAACTGGAAAACAGTTATCATAATGCAGGTATTAGTTTTAAGCAATTGAAAAAATTAAAATCCTATTGGCACATGTTAAGGAGATCGTAAACACATCTTCCATCACAAAATACGACTTTTGATTTAAACCAATTACTGTCATGAAGTTGGTCTCAAACAGATCCCAAGACAAATTGGAGATCATTTCTTGGCTTCGAAAGAACATGATGCTGTTAGAGATCAAGCTCTGTAAGTCGACTTGTCATGGCTAATTCCTAGATCTTTGCAAACCCAGAAATAACTTCTCACCTGCCCAAGGACAGAGTTGAGAAAACACTCAAAGCAGTAACAGTACGCAGGTTCTAGAACATTCCAGAACTGTGACTCGCTACCTTCACAATGTCCCGGTCCACAAACCAACACACTCACCTTGGAAAAACAAACGTTGACGGAGTCGCAGTGCTCAACAATGACACTGGGTGGCACCGACAAGGCAGCAGCAGCGTTGAATACACGTGCACCGTCCATATGGAGTAAGATTCCCTTGTCTTTACATACATCACTGACCTGCAGAGTAATGTGATGATGCAGAGTATAACTTTTTAAAAATAATTCATCGTAGGATTAGAATAGATCATCATGTTTTAAACTCATAAATGGTCAATATACTCCAGACATACGTGTGTATATTATTAGTGTACAACCACCATACGTTTGTCTTCTGATTGGCTAAAACACAGAAGGATCACTTTTATTATGTGGTGATATTGCCATTGCCGGGATATCCTTCATCAAAGTCAATAACAAAAAACAAGCATCAGGCTCATGCACACAGTGCGTTCTTTCTACACCTTGACAGTTAACAATTTCACATGATTATATTTTTGGAACAGTAACATAAGAACAACATTCTAAAGAAACAAGATTTTATTCTTAAGTCGCTTTCCCATTAGAAGCGAAACTTCACTTTTATCGAAGTTTCGGTAAGTGGGAAAGGTTAACTCCGGTAGTTAATATGCAGGCAAAACTTCACTAAAAAATAGTAGGATTTGAAAGTGAAGCTTCAGCACTCACTGAAGCTTCAGTGTTGGGGAACACTAAAAGCAAAGCTTCGTCGAAGTTATCAGTAGAGGTTGCGGCAACAATATACGATCACGCCAGACAAGCAAAATATGTTCTTTGTTATTGTAGCGTACGTAGATGACGTGCTCTCAATAGACGCACCTAAATAAATAAAAGAAAGCACAATGAAGAGTGACACTGACCAATAAACACTCGTAAGTGGCAGGGGAACAATTTTCAGTTAGCCTCGAATCCACAACACAATATTCGTTTGAGAGTGCGAATGAATTGTCTGTTATCATAGCAAAAACTTATCGCTGTTAAGTGGGAAAGGAAAGGAAAGTTTCGGTGAAGCTTCGGTGAACCAAAGTTCCCCTAATGGGAAAGCGACAACAATTGTGTTTTTGATTAATAGTGATGTAAATTTGAGGAATGCTTCCCAATTTATTTCTTCGCCTTGACTAATTTCATAATGCCATGAAGGGTTATCTAATCACAAATGGTCAACTTCAGCCAGTCAAAAGGAATGGCTGATTTCATACACACTGCAGCCAACTGGTGAACAGTCACGTATCACAACTGAGGTAGAACAATGACTGACTCGACAGCTCTCACAGTCAGACTATAATGAAAAGAAATTGGTGCGAAACTGTTGCCTGCCAAAACGTCACTTCCGGAGTAGAGGACGAGAAATTAATCAAATTACGAAAAGCTGTAATTAAGTGAAGAATATGTCTGGGATAATCAACGAACCTTATTTTTGCTAAAAGTGACATGAAAAAAGATTGCCTTTGCCTTTAACACGCTATCAGTATATCACACTGATGGAGCCCACTCATTTTCATTTTCCATGTCAGTTTTCCAGGAGTAGCTTTTTCATAAAAAATACACACTCAATCAATAATCTAACCATAAAAAGTACACACTCGGTAAATTTCCTTTTATTTCCCATGGGAAAATTTCCACAAGTATTTATCCTTGTTCATTTCCCATGAGTTTTCCAGGCATGGAAAGTATTTCTGTCATTATTCAAAGTTTCCATGTTCTTTGGGAAGACTGAGAAGATGAAAAGCCCCAAACCCATGGCCTCAGCCCTCACCTGTTTAATAAAGTCCAAGGGAAGGACCTTGCCACCACACTTGTTGTGAGAGTTCTCCAAGCAAACCACCCTAGTACACGGCTGGTGGGGGTCCGCACTAGACGCTCGAATTGCCTCTTTCAGCTCGTCTAGGCAAAACGTGCCGTCCTGCTTGTTGGGAATGCTGCGAGGGTTAACGCCACCTACCTGCACAGACAACAATTCTCCTCTTAAGGATATGTAGGAAATGGTCAAATTTGGTGGCTTACTTCGAAACACCATATCTCAGAAATGGCTGACTGGATTCATATCAAACTTTCGGGTACTATCCTTTATACATTGTTCTGCAAAACTCTGTTCCATTTATACATGAGAGGCTATTAAAATATGTCCCTTATGATTTTTATGAAAAAGCTCAAAAGTTGCATGAAACGAAGTGAAATGATAATTTAGAAAACTGTTACAGCATTTTTGAGATTTTATCTTGAACATTTATCAAGTGAAATTTGGTCAGTGTTATTGATACCGTTGTTTTGCTATTTATTAAATAAATGTACCTCATTATTATTGCTAAATTTTACCAAAAGACATGTTCACATAACCCAATTAATAGCATACTGTTACAAAGTCAAAAATCTAATTCTACAGGCCTTCTGCATGTCTGTGGAAACGATAATTTAATTGCTAAATTATATACACTTGGCTGGAAACAATAGATTTTTTAAAATGACAAGTTAGCATTTCTAATTCTACTTACTCCAAGATGAGAGCGATACTAGTAGCACGGTGAGATTTAAAATTGGCATGTGCTAAATCATGTGTACAACTGAGATACAGTCACTTAAAACTGGCAGGAAAACCAAGAGTAACACATTAGTTAAACGGGAAATTCTTGACGGAAAATGTAATTTTGCAGAATTTAGCATATGCGGGAAACGGAACCCAATAACTAAGCAAAAGCAGTTGAAAGCTCTACTGCCGAGTCAAATCCCAAGCGATCAATAGCAGAGTATTTAATATGCAAATTTATATGGTAAAGACATCAGTCTTGATTTAAGCAAATGTCTGGCGGAGAACAGCGGGAATTAGGGATTTTTAATAAAATCACAATGCACAACAGATTTGTTGTTTTTTGGCTCTCAGGTCAAAGCCAAAAACTTCAAAAGGCCTATTCTATTGAATAATCCCAAAATTGTATTTTTGATGGAAAAATGTCCCTTTAAAGCAATGGAGATAGAACATGTAATATTCATTACCAAATTTTATAAAACTGAAAAAATTACCCGTGTGGAGTCTGTCATTGAAACTACAATTATAATATATGACTATTTTCTAATGGAGTTGAGATGTCACCTCATTAATAAGTGTAAAGTTTGACATTTCTCATAATAACACCGAATGGTAAGGCAATTCTTCAGTTACTTCATACAAAAATACTGAAATTGTCACATTTAAAAGAAAATCATACTATTTAATTTTGGGGTAAATTTGACAAAATAAATGTCAAGCTATCTGCCATTTGTGCGTTAAATAGATGAAAAATTACGACGGGACAAGCACATCTACTAACCCACAAACTGAACTGAACAGAACTGAACTGAATCCAATCCAAGTATTGCTTTGAGATACGAGCCTGAGAAATACTCCAATTAAATAAAAGGTGCAAGGGGATGTTGCACTGTGATGGGTGACTTTTCACCACCAGCTTCCCTCAATGATGGCTGCCTTTGATGATGAAGCTCCCCTATAACATCGCTACCTGATCAGACAATATATTCGAGAAAATGTAAGCATTTATAACCATGCCATAAGCCTTTGAAAAAATAAAAGAGATCAATTTTGACAATTATCTTGTCCAAATTTAGTAAGATTTAACACTACTCAAATTGAATTAAACAAAGTGTATTTTGTCAGTTTGAAAATTCTTGTAGAATTGCGATACAAAAAATTCTAGGAAATTGGGACATTTTCATGGAAGCTTCCAGCAAAGGGATCCTCTACACTCATGCAGGGTGGGATTTCATCTCTCCGACTCCCCCAAACAGGGAGGGGGTATTTTAAGTTAGCCAGCAGCACGAAGTATAGTCATGCACCCCTTGGGGGATACAAAACACTCCAGACAGACACTCAATGCAGACAATTTATGACAACCAGTTAAAGCACCAGCATAAAATGTGTAACAGATCTCTTCAACTCAGCTTGGTGCATAATCAGCTGGGTACATAATCATGGAGTTTGTTGTACATGCGGGTGCTATTCTAAACAATTACTGGCAACGACATGGTTTGTATAGCCGGCACTCTCTGTCAACATATGGTTATTAGCAAAATGCTGCAGATTTTGCACATAAATTGTATGCGAGTTGACTACTCAGAGTGACGAGGATCTCTGTTGGACTTCCATATAAAGACTTAGGTGAGATGTAATCAAAGAATTGTCTGTGAGAGTAAATTAAACCAAACAAAAGAAATTTGTTCAACGTGAGTGTCATTTTATTGAAGAAAAGTATAATACAAAAGCTTTTGTGGCTGCAATTGTGTGTGGAATACGCAGAGAGACTGTACTAGACGGAGTAGAAAGAAAACAGCTCATTTTCCGCTAATTGGAGAGCTGAAATCTACTAGGAGAGAATTTTTACAAACCATACGCTCTATTTATCGAGGAATTCTTGTAAAAGGAGATAAACACACTCATCAACTTTCCAACCGCCAAAAATTACATTTATAACCAGAAAATTAAGAAGCTGTCAATGCCAAACGTGAGCTGGATATCACTGGCCTTCTTCTCAATTAGAACAGGAATTTATGTGAAAATAGTGTTTTCACGTGACTAAATACAATGCTTTAGAGTCAAACTGCTGGACAAGGACTTTGTGTTACAAACAGCATAGACTTTGAAACAATGACTGAGAAGGACATAGAAAAGACTTACCTGAGCTATCCCCCCTTGCTCGTACAGCACAATGTGTGACTTGTGACCTAATACAACTTCCAGTCCTCGACTATTACAGTGACTCATAACTGAAGTAAAGAAAACGGACGTGTGTCCATAATGCTGAGTATTTACCACTGTTGTACAAGGAAAGACATGAGCGAGAAAAAGGTGAGTGAGCCACTGCAGGGGCTCGTTCTAAGAAAACTTACTTAGCTAAAACAAGTCTTAAGTTTCAGTCAATTGAATTTAAATTTGTCTCAAGTCCGTTTCAAGAGACCTTAAGTTTGACTTAAATTTTGACTTAAGTTTTGCCTTAATTTTGACTTAACTTGCTGGATGTGAAAGTTTCGAAGTTTGGAATATGAGACGAATCTTAGACCTAAGTAAAATGAACTTATCTGGAACTTGCACGCTAATTTCTTAGCTCTGTGATTGCTTGGTTAAATCAGTTACAAAAACAATCTGTATTACAAAGGGCAATAGCATATTCTTGGACAAATACTCAGTGCCACCTGCGGCTCCCATGTGATTTAGATGGGATTCTACAGCATTTAAAAAAATCTTGCAGTCATAATGCTGTCAAACTACCACTGCTTTGGGATTGATTCATGCAAAAAGCCAGTGTCGCAAAATGTATGTGTAGGTGGCAGAAACAAATTGGTGTTTGAGCATTACTTTCAGTGAACACACAAAATATATTCTCTCTCCAGCTTCGTAATTTCTGTGATCTGGCAACAGTGCATGTAGATGGTAATCGTCGGATGTAACGTGGCCGAATTTTGAGAACCAGTTTTCTCCACTGAATAACAGGCATCAAACTGGTTATCAATATACGGGCACGTTACATCAGACTATTGCCCATGTAGCCATTGACATCACACAGAAATGAAAATGTCCCTATACTCATATGATCAGCGCACTGTTTTTCGCACAGTAATTCAGTCATCACAGACCAAGAAAAGGTGGAAATAAAACTCTTTCTTAACCCAGCACTTCCTCTCCTAAAAAATTGAAATTAGATTAAAATACATTTTGGGCACTGGTTAATTAAAACTATAAAATAATTTTCTTATCAGCCAGGACCATAAATCCTTAATTTGAAGCTGTGTTTACTTAAACAGGAATCAAATAAACATACTGTGATCCTGGTTATCCCCCATAATGAACATCAGTCTGACAAATTCAAAAGGCTGATTGTTGGTGAGGACAGCCAATGGATTCACAAGCCTCTGCCAAATTGAAAGACATTTTACAGATGCTTTCCCCACCTCAAGAGCTCAGTGAGAAGTTACTTCTGTGCTCGAATTACTTCACATTTATATGTTTTGCAATGCCATTAACTATGATTTTTCATTGCAAATCTGGTTCAGTGGGAAGACTGGCCATAAAACACAGTTGCTTATTATCACCATTTTCATTAATGAACCCTCACGTAACATTTTGCCTAAGTATGCCTACACAAAACAATATTATGAACGTCAACTAGCAACATTATACTCACTTGAGACAAGATTTCCCATAGTTCCACTGGGGACAAAGAGAGATGCTTCTTTCCCTAACAAAGCTGCCATTTTTGACTGGAGCTCTGTAATGTGGAACACAGCCTGTGACAATGTGATATTCTCATGAAATTACAAATTCTCAAATTCTCTCAGGCTAATTTTTTAATGTAAAAGCTCAACTCTTTTTGTTAGCCATATCACGATGATTAAATGTCCATTTTCCAGAACACCACAGCCCACCCCTCTGATTCTGCGGTATTTACCCGCAATGCGACACACATCTGCATAACAGTAGCTACAATATATAGTGTGGTATCTATAATGAAAAACATGAAACAAAAAATTCACTTGTCCACAATAGTGCCCTTTTATTTGAAAATTTATGTCGAGATGACTACTATGAACATAACAAAAATTTGAGGAAAAATTGTTAGTTTTTCTCTTGGCCAAGAAACAAAGTCAAAACAAAAACAAAAAATCGAAGACCAATTTTAAAATATAGCTGGTCTAATATTTCTTGTTTTACGACAGATTTAAAGTTGCTAGACCCGAGTTAAGTAAAGAAGATGAAGAAAATTTAAACCAAACCATTTTTTGTTCATCAATTGAAACACATCATGACCTCTGAATCAGGTACAAATCCTCACGTCCTACAGTTCTTTAACAATTATGGCGAAAACGTAATCGGCGCTCTAGAAAAAATCTGAAACATCGGCTGTCAAACGCCATTTCTGGAAAAATTCAAACTTTGGGAACACTTGAGGAGGGAGTGTGGCCTGGTTGATAAGTGCCCGCTTTCTTCACTAGAGGTCGAGGGTTCGAGTCCCACTCAGTCACACTGCTAAACCCTTGAGCCAGGTTTCTAGCTCCTCAGCTCAGTATTATCCATACATTAATAAAGCATAAAAATAGTGATCAATGCAATGGGCCCACATGCGAGGCCTGGTACAACGAGTATCAGACCACCTGCAGTTATTTTTTTAACACTCGTAAAGTCAATTTCAATTCCAAAACATTCATAACCAATTGTAAAAACAAAGATTCAGCAACTTTAACTAGACAGTAGGGTACTGTGATAACCAACCATTAACTGTGGGGTCTTCTCCAAACACGTCATCACCAACTACAGCGCATGCCATTGCTTCCCTCATTTCTTTGCTGGGTTTTGTGATCGTGTCGCTACGGAGATCAACTTCGTGGTAAATCCCTGCCGTGAAATGACTCCTTGCGGGTGCCTGCTGCATCTTATTAGGAATGGTGACAATGTTGATTCTAAAACAATGACACATTAAAATGTCTCAAGCAGAGCTACTTCATGGGCTATCATTCGGGGGGAGGGAAGGCGGGGGGGGGGGGAGGCACAGTAAAATCTCACCTATTTAGGAGACTATATGGCGGAAAAAGGAAATTTCATTACCTCATTTTTTCATAAATGAAATACAGTACCCTGAATGATGCTTGGCCATATCGAAGTTCTGTACCATAGCTACCAACAAATAATATTTTGAAGGGTTTTATGCATATCATAACGATGTCCTTTAAATATGAAAAAAATTGTAATTTTGGCTACTATCATTGTACAAAACTGATGAGATTTTACCATAATAGAATGCCACGACAGATGGATGTTCAGGCTAAATTCCTTACCAAAGCATCGTCAAAACCAGCAAACACACTTCTGAAAGTTACTTATTGTGATGATTAAAAAATTTATTAAGTGCATTCCAAAGACATCCAGGAAGCAAATAATTAAGAGTTCATACTTACAAAAAAGAGCACAAAATTTCAGGGCACGATATCCTTTATCCTTGATTTATTCAAAACTACTATGGCGCCAGTAACACGGTGCGACCGACTATCTCTCACTATCCATACATGTCAATGAAGATGATAGTTATCATCCCTTCATGGTGAGGGCCAAACTGATAATTGGCCACCATGTTCATGTTGTTAAGATCTGCATTAGAATGTTCATGTATACCTTTTGTGAACAAATGGCAAGACCAGAGTGGACTGTAATATCGGTAGTTGTAGGTGTACTGAGATAATTGCTTTCCCACTTACTTCAGAATCCCACGGATTTTGCGCAAATTTTTTACAAGAATTATTTCCACTTACCTGTGTGTGCCCATGTTCTATAGCCCCTATGGCTGGCCATGACATTTGTGACATGAATAACATTACTGTACTCAATTAATTGAATACCTAAGTGTCAGAGCATCATAGACTACAATACTGCCATTAAAAAAGAGTGCAGGTGGTTTGGAGCAGTCTGAATTTTAATTGAGTAAACAAAGGTCACCTCACAAATAAATAAATTTTCCCAAGTTTAATCCTGCGAAATTTGGTGGAGGTCAAAGAGTCACAGCAAATTTATGTCCCAATGCAATTTTTTTTCAAAGTAGTGAAAATTTGCCTGAAAAAATGATGGAATTATGGCAGGCAATTTTCACATGGAAAGAGCATTTTCTAATAAACTTCAAGTCTTCTCTGGACTGCAAATAAATCACGTGACAACTGAGGGCCTTTGACCCAATAAAATGAAAATTTATTCAGCATTGGCTAACATTAACCAAATCCTTTCATACTGTAAACTACCTTTCTATAGGCTTTCAAATTACTCAGCTCCAAAAATTGCCTTTCCTGACAAATAATATTGCCCTAAAATATGGCATTTTCAAACATCTCCATGTTTACTTACAATATCAAAGGAGGTAGAGTAGACTTCGACTTGGTTCAGCATACTAGATACAGATAATTGGCTGGGTGATATCAAACTGGGGTATAAATGATAATCTGTCTGACAAGTGCTTGTCACACTTGTGCTAATGCTACTATATAAGCTGTGTGTTTTACGACCTCAATAAATTAAGCACTGTGCCTAAATTTGTAAAGTATCCTTCACTATCTCTGTTTGGTAACTATAGAGAATTTACTAAATTTATAATTTTCATTGAAGTATTGAAAAATACAAATCACACTATTGAGATTTTTTTCAACTAAAAAAACTTCTTCCATAAGTCAGACACATCAAACAGAGCTTTCTTTGAATGCTTGTGTACTTTTGTTGCAACCACTTTGAAAAAATTCAACATCATTAACAAAAATTGTGGACCTAATTGAACTATCATCATTCAGTTCTACACGGTATCTGGAAATGGACATGTACAAACTAGGTTATGAAAGGATACACCACTGCATCTAGACGTGCAACCAGCACATAACAAAGCAGTTACTTCCAACACAATATACAGAATTCATTACTTTCTGCAAAATGAAAATCAGGAAAATCAAAAACAAATTTATGATTTCACAACAAAAATCAAGGGATCAACTTCATATATTATACAAATCCCTGTAACTAGATTTTATACATAAACTGCCATAACAACAAATCATATCAGAAAGAGCCGATCTGAATCATATGAATATGCTTTATGTATTGTACTGTTCTGCAACTGAAAATGCTATTAAGAATTTTTTTTAAAAACCTTTCCACTTTTGCATGGGGGGCTAGCAAAAGAGGACTCAAATGATTTTCATGGAAAAGCTTTCAATTTCCATAAATCAAAAAAGAAATGATATTTAAGAAAACTGTATCAGCAGTTTTAAGATGTCACGATGAACATTTATATCAAATAAAATTTGATCATGTTTATTGATATGGTTATTTTGCTATCAATGTACGTTGATCTCTTTTTGAGTAGAATTGAAAGACATGGGCTGTCACCTGATGTCAAGTTGCTGTTGGTGACTGTTGTAATCAGATTTAACAGGTTTTAAATTCATCCAATGCTGAATAGATGAACAACTTCTCCATTCAATATTTCTGCACACCTCAGCAGACAGACTAGTTCATTTCAAGTGAGGAGGGTTCAGACTGAATGTAGAACAAGAAGTGATACCAACTGCAACAAAAGTTGTCAAAGAAACATAGTGCAATCAGTTGCCTAACTTAGCAATTAGCCATCTTTATGATACATCATCATATCCCCTGGTGAGAGCAGTATAAAAATGGCCAGTTGCTGATTTGAACAACTGAATGAGAGACTGCTTAAAAAAGTTTGATTGCGGGAGTATCTGTTCGATCCCGGAGGAGTTAAAGACACCAACGGCCTCCTTAGACAATGACCACCATCTCTATTGTCCTTAGAGACGGTGAAGTGCTTCATAGGCCATTAGCTTTTCTGCGAATTATGTCTCACACTGATTAAAACACCAGGACTGCTTGAATGAAGGTTTGCTTGACAAAAAGTTAGACTATGGGAGTATTTGCTCAAGTTCGAAGGAATTAAAGACATCGACGGTCTCCTAAGGTTCCTTCTATGCACAAAAGGTACTTGCATAACTCCCCGAAAAAGCTTCCAGCATATGAACCATTCCTCCTATTCACCTATTTCACGAAAGCGCCATCTTCCCGCGCCATCTTTAAATACTGATCGAAAACGAGGCACACTGATAAAACCTCATGAGCGGTCATCAGCTGGCCTTGATGGTGTACTGTGCAGTGCCTGAACGTACCAATTCCAACTCGTCAGTATCCTTCCCAGGGATATACTTAGCCACTCGTTCAGTCGCCAATGCGAGTAAAAATGGTGCTGGGCGAGTAGAAGTTGACTTGCCGGTCGCCCAGGTGGCGAGCGAATTTCAAAGCGCAAAAGCACTATATATCGTTTCCCAGATGAATATGAATAATTTTCCTCCTCCTTGTGCTGTTTTTATCATGAATTTAAGGTTCAGTTTGGTCATCATGCTACGGCAGTAAAAAACATCGGCGCAGTGCGACCCTACCGATTCAGTACATGTCACCCGTTACGCGATTCGTCAAAAAAATCACAGTGTGTGGTCGTGCACAAAGAATTTGTGGACTAGTCCGAAACGAAGAAAAGGGGAGAAAGGTGGAAGACCGGTCCATGTGCTCATAGCAAATGAATTACCATATTTCTTGGAACTGATTCCTTTTTGCAATGTACAATGTCATTTTAGCCAAAATTATTTTTATAACGTAAGCGCCCATGCCCCTATAAGCGTACCCGCTCGTTTCCAGACTTCGCTAAAATAAGCGCCCAGTCCATTTGTGCGAAAAATGTCTTACCTCACAGTTCTAAAATTCTCCAGTAATGTATTCAATTTATCAATAATATCCGACAGTTCTGAAAAATCATTGTGCGCGGAATTTCTAGTAGACCACGAGCCTCGCCCCTTTGTCGGTATTTAGCCGTGGCTGTTTGGTACACTTCAAACCGTTCCGCA
>NMRA01000145.1:833790-849632 GCA_002633005.1 Phoronis australis
TTTGATAGCAATGCACCACAGTTTTGTAGAAAGTCTGTCATAGGTTACACATACGTCACAGCGGAGACCGGGTTTTAACCGCCGTAGGCTACAAAAAGCGTCCCCCTGGGCGCTAATTATTAGGGCAAATACGGTAGCCCTAATGGTAACATCAGTGCACGAGACGATGATTTTTATTTAAAGTATTAGCAAGTTTGTGGTGACTGGCGCCAATGGCCGGGTGACTGGACTTCGGGCGAGTAGATTTTCTGGCTCCGGCACTCGCCCAGCTGGCGAGCAGGATTTTTCAAGACTAAAAGCCTGGGTAAATCCCTGACTTCCACATTTTTCCAAAAAAGGGAAACTACGGAGGAATGGCCGAGGAGGGTAAAAGTCTAGTTTCTGTGCGTATTTGGAGATCCATTCAACATCAGACAACTTGATTTTTGGTAACGTTGATAAGTCTTTTGACCACACCACCTTGCAGAACGATGCCATGTTTGTCAAGGCGCCTCGTTTTCGATCAACACGACAGCAGCGCCCCACGTTCGTGAAATAGGTGAATAGGAGATCCTATAGAGTTTCCCCGTCCCGACTGATGCCAAAACCAAACTGATTTGGTGCACTTTAATTTGACACTGGGTTGGGGAACCAAACTGAAGTCTAAGCCAAACTAAAGCTACCATAAGTTCCCAATGATTCACATGATTTTTTAACAGTTACCAGGAATGAAATTGACAACAATCAGTGGTGCGTGGTGTGCAATAGTTTTGCAGGACATTTGCCCCATGTGTATAACCTGTATGACCTGCATACATGAGCACTGTACTTCGTCACTTTTGGGTTCTGATAAGTATCAAAAAGTTCATAAACCATTTGCAGTAACTTGGAAACTTATGGTAGCTTCAGTTTGGCACAGGCATCAATTTGGCTCACCAACCCGTGTCAAATTGAAGTGCGCCAAATCAGTTTGGAGGCATTGAGTTTGGACTACAACAGTGCCACTGACTATGGCCTCCTACGGTCTCTCTAAGCAAAACGGTACCAGTGTACCAACATGACTGATGGTTCAATCAGAGTTTGACATAATTTTCTGATAGCTTTCGGTGTATGAACTAGGCCTATGGGATGGCCAGTGCATCTACTGTGCCAGTTGAGATGGTATTGTCAAACTGTCAGTGCAGCCAGTCAGCAAGCTGTATGAAGAGTATCGTCAAAAAAAGCTAGGTGCCACGGCACTGTATGTTGAGATCCTGCTAGCGCTAGACCCCGACATGTAGAGCTAATGACCAGCAGGGGTGCATGCAAAATCTGGGAGTCAACTTGCCTGCTGCAGCTGAGATGAGTAACTTTTTATGGGGGTGTACCTACTATTCACTCAACTTCCAAAGCCTTTGGCAATAATTTGGCAATGACAATAATTTTAAAAATAGGCTATCTGGCTATAGCCTACTTTCTGTGATCACCCCTCGATACAGCGAAGAAGTTTTTGACTACATTTCCTGACAAAAATAAAGGCTTTATGACTACCATTACCTTAGGTTTTTGTACCTTAGGATTCCGCGACGCACAACGAACATGGAAATGTTAACTGTTCAGTACGCCCTCGGACAAACATGTGAAGCCGACAGCAGTCGTCTTCTCTTGTTTACTTTGGCCTGCCGTCTGGCGGGCTGTTTATAAAAACGACTCAAATAAAAGTTCTCTCAACTACAATAACCTGCTAGTTGCATCAAACAAGCTTATAAATTGAAAGAATGATTTGAATTTCAGAAATAATTCATTATTCAGTTTTGCATCTTTTAATTTATCAATCAAAAATGTATTTTAATAAACATTGGCTCTTGCTTATTTTTAGTGAAAATGAAGTGAGTTCCGGTCAGTTCAATCTGTTTTGAATCGGGCGAAAAGATGTTACGTGTTCTCCTTTAAATTGCAGAAAAGCAAGAGATACGTTGTTACAGACTATCCAGACATGTTTCCCAAACAGAAAGGATGGTTCGGTGGTTCACTGTGGAAGCCCAAAAATCCTCATTCATTGGAGTATTTGAAGTAAGTATTGCAGTCCTTTTAAGATAAGTTTTTCACTTGTGCAGTTGTGGCATTGTCAGAGTTGAGACTTCTTCAGTTCAGGGTCCGGGTTCTAATCTTTTTACTCGAAATGGAACTCGTTTATTGTTTGTAATCGGTTTACGCATACTATCTACGTAAGTCATTATGTAACTCCAGTTATTGTTTACAATCCAACGCCATTAACGTACATACTTGATATTAATATGTTCTGAATCCTCTCGTCATTGTGATCAAGTGGTTCCAAAAATGTACTCGTACCCATTAGGCTCTTTTCATTCACCGTTTTTACGAGGTGTTCATTTGCGGCAGCCGATCTCGAGTGACCGCCATTATAAAACTGCGAATGATAACTACAATGACCATGCGTGTGTCAAAAAGACCCCAAAATTGGCTAGTATGTTGAAGATACCACGTGGCATGTTAGGGAAACTCTGAGTAAAAAACAGTAATAGTCATTTATAAAGGATTCCCTCTTCAAAACTTCAGTAGAAAAAACACGAGAGTATGTGTTCTCGCGGACAAATGTCGTCCTCGAAAACACTTGACATCTCACGGTTAACCATTAGTTATCAATCCTGCCGACAAGTGTCCCACTTTTAATAATGGCTGCCTCACTAAATCCACATTGCAAATGAACGCTTTGGAAAAACTCGGAAATTGTGAATAATAATCGACCAATCAAGGTACAAGTTGGAATCACCATGACTAGAGGATTCAGAAAATAGTAGTATCAACTATGTACGTTAATGGAGTCGTATTGTAAACAATAACCACTACTCCACTACAGAATAATAGACACTTATCTTGAGTTTGCACAAAAGTAAAGTAGAAAATGGAAAACATAATTTCCTGGGTGTTAGATTCCCCACTTGGAATTAGTGTTGTATTTGAAATTGCCAGATACGTAATAATTGTCTACTATCATGGCCATTCTGCTTGATCACAATAAATTTGACAGATTGTGTATCGAATTTATTCTCATCAAGCGGAATAGCATTTGGCGAAACTTTCAAGGTATGCTTTCAATTTTTGACCGTGACAGTAGAAGTTTATTACTTAAACGTAGACCATACCGGCAAACATAACCTATTTATTGAAAGTGCCAGGATTTATGTGAAGTCCCTAAATAACAGGTAGGGCATTTGATGGAGTTCTAAGCAGATTGCCTCCAGTCATCTTGGACAGGTGTGGGACTGGTGGGCATTGGAGGGAGAAGGGAGAGTATACCGTATATGTTGATATCACAATTACTTCAACAAGCAATCTGTCTCACATATCTCAAGATAAATTAATAGTTTTGGTTTTAGCTTACTGGTATGATATTAGATTTTAATTTACAATTTTCATTTATGGACTCTGGGTTATGTAAGTTGTCCTCAGACAGGTTCAAGGTACTAGTCTCGAGTGTTTTAACTCCAGAAGTCAGTGTATGTCTGGTGTGTGACTCGTATATTTGATAAGAATTCAGACATTGAAACTTACAGATGTTTGTGAAATTTGCTAAATGTTCACTGTGTTTATGGCATGCGGTGTTCACCCTATACTTTCAAAGAATTACTCATCAAATCAATATGTCTGTCTTCTTTTGCTCAATTGCATCACATTACTCCAAAACATGTCACTCATCAACACTGA
Organism: Phoronis australis; assembly: GCA_002633005.1. Taxonomy (NCBI): domain Eukaryota; kingdom Metazoa; phylum Phoronida; family Phoronidae; genus Phoronis; species Phoronis australis. Next base: position 837,478 of record NMRA01000145.1, read on the forward strand.
ATACGGTATGTGCCTCTTGCAAGGTGTTTGATATTAGGATGTAATTTTGATGACAGTTCATGCTTATTTGCTTGCTAAACTGGGAAGATAATTTTGTGGATGTTTGGAGCTGTGTGTCTATCATATCCATCAGTTGTGTGTGTGCGTGTACGCGTGTATGTGAGTCTGCCTGCATGTGTGCCCGCTGCCCACCATAAAGTGGAACTTGCAGGCTAATTCCTTATCTCTGTGACTGCTTGGCCAAGTTAGTAAGAAACACTACATATAACTACTATGTGAATATAAAGTAGGTTGAAAAATTGTCAAATGATTTTAAGAACAAGTTTTATGGTGAAAGTGATCCACTGCAAATCACTGAACCGTGTCGTGTAAATATCATGATGTGGTGTTGGGGAATAATATTACAGGCTATGTGAGCCTGCGAGGTATGTCATTGGTGCAAAAAGATCACCTATTTGCAGAATTTTTTGTCTTCACATTTATAAGTCGTCAATGAATACAACTGCACTTTGTTTATCATAGATTATGCTAAAATAGCATTGTCATTTATTTCCTGCTATACTAGTACACTAGCATAGTTAGGAACATGCAAATACATCTTTAATAGATCCTGGAATGACAAGTCAGTGAACTAAAAATGGCCACCCTTGTTTACCAGTCCACCTAATCACCCTTTTGTGTTATGTCATTGGGAACCTCTGACAGATTTGTTGACAACTGAGTGTTGTTCACACCTGGTTACACAATGTCTATAGAAGATAGTTGACAGGAACCTTTACTGGCTCCAACTCCTGTGGAGTGTGCAACAGCAAATTTGGGAGGACAAAGACAGTCTTGGTGGGATTTGGTTATGAGTGCACACAAGCAGGAGGGATTAACTTGAAGGTTATAGTTGCACCAAGTCCCCTCTTTGTTCTACTCAGTTGGTACCATGCAGATGGATGGTCATTAGATTATCTCAGCATGGGTAGAAGTCATGCCTAGTCAAGTCAATAACAGTATTTAAAATCAGTTTTAAAGCAGTAAGCATGGGCCACTGGCTCCACATTAAAATGGTAATAATTTTAAGTTTTGTAAGAAGTAATTAACTAAAACAAATTAAGTGAAAACAAAACTAATAAGTGCTTCAGTGCCTCAACAGGAACATTTTTATCAGCACTGTCTGTGGTTTGCTAGGAGATTGATGATAAAGGAGGGTCCTTTGTGTTGAAAAGACTCAATATGTAGTTTTCGTGGGCTTTGGGGCATCTGAGGGTTTCCTTGGCATATAAATTATATCCAGTGTCTTTGGAGCATGAGCATTTTTAAGGACCTCAACCAAAAGTTTATATTTAGCTTGTCAACTTCAGAATAGGAGTTTCGGAGCTCATAAAGTCATTACCGTATTCGCCCGAACAAGCACCGAGGGTGCTTAGAAAAATTCTTTTCGGGAGGGTGGTGCTTATTGTAGCCTAGAGCTGTTGAAACCCGGTCTCCGAAACGGGTGAAATCGGAAACTTGGATTCATCAAATTTACGAGCTGTGATGTATCTGTAACCTATGACAGACTTTCCACAAAGTTGTGGTGCATTGCTATCAAGCTTCGTTGTTAAATTACGATCCTTTTTCAGAAAATTGAGTGGAAATCCCAGGGCGAAAACTCGCCGACTGATGCTTCACTACCTCGGGATCGTCAGTAGGGCAAATTGAATTCTTGAATAAAAATACAGTTTCGACTCAACAAATTACCAGAAATCCTTAAGTTTTCCAAATAGCATCCGTAAAGATTTTTAAGTTCCTGTGGAGTTTGGATTAACCACAGATTAAGTCCAACTAGATCGCACACCGCGACACGAGAAAAATCTGGACGAACACACATGCGTGCTTCTTGGCCACGTGCTTTTAACACTAGTCAATTTTTTTATTAGTCTTCGATTCGCGGTTTTCACGTGTGCGAAGAAATCTGGATTCCTGTAGTATTGAGGGAGAAGCTCTGTACGGGAAAGATACAATAAAATTCCCTTGACAAGTACGCTGCATCTGTTCTGAAAGGCCTGATCATAGTGGGACACGTTCTTCGCAAGATTAGCAAAACTTTTGTGTCTTTTTGAAGCACTGTGGAAGTTTGAAGGGTACAGTCATGGCTAAATATCGACACAGCGGCGAGGCTAGTGGCCTAGAAATTCCGGGCACCGTGTTTTTTCAGAACTGTCGGATATTATTGATAAATCGAAGACATTCTACTGTAGAGTTTTAGAACTGTAGGTAAGGCATTTTTCACATGTATAGACGTTCATGGGCCGAGCGCTTATTTTAGCGGAGTCTGAAAATGCGTGGGGGGCGCTTATAGGGTCATGGGTGCTTGTTAGGGCGAATACGGTATAAGAAATTTTCATGGTTTTGTAATTGAACCATTCAAGTTTTTCTAGTGCTAGTCCTTACAAATGCAACACAAGTGGGCGGTAATGAAAATTTATGAGGTAAATTACAATTTGTAAACAACATCATAAGTCGAACCTACCAGCCACCTAAACACTGTCTGGGTGCATTCATGCATACATAAATCTCAACATTTTGTTTAAAATAGTTTTCCATTTAAGGGATACACCAAATAACTTGACTCAATTTTTAGACTCCGTGTTACTTTGCTCACCCACAGGCAAGGCCATGTTTTCGTAATATTTTTATTCCATCCCAGAAGCCAAGAGAACACATTCTTATTCAATCAAGATTTGCTCAATTTCTATTCATTGTGAATCGGTCAATGAGCTTGACAGACTGACAATCAGCTCTGAGAGAATAAGTGTCACGAACAGTAGTCCCAATCAGGCCTTCATGCAGCGTACGTCCTGGGCGTCCAAATGGACGCCTTAGCACTAATGTGGACGCCCTAGAAAGGACGCCCAATGTATCATTTGGACGCCCACTATCAATAGAAACCTTTCAAGTTTGGACACACACATTGTAATGATTACTAGGAAGCCTATGAAGACTCACAGTGGTGGCTCTTTTTTCAAAGCAGGAAGAAATATACAAAGTATATACAATGTTGCTATGCTCACACTTGGTTGATAACATTGTAAGTCTTGGTTTCTTTAATAAAAATGCTCACTACAGAAGGCTGTTTTGTACACTTAAATGTAGAAACCTTGGTCTATGCATTTTTTGTAAAAAAAATCTGCGTGTTTGGGGGGATTGCTGGGGGTGGGGGTTACGCGTCAGAATCATGGACGCCCTGAAATATGGGGAACCCCATTTTGGACACCCTATTTTCGAAATCCTGGATAAAGGCCTGGTCCCAATAGCCAAATGTCTGGCCCCTCTCTAGGTTAATGAGAGTGAGAACAGCAAAAGCAACTTCCCACTGGATGCCTTCTCAGATTCAGTTGACAGAAAATGAGTTAGTCGATTAATTTAAAAACGGATGAATAAATCCTACTGTCAGCCCCTCACATTGTTTGATTAGGTTGAGGTCACTATATTAAATTAGTGAAGTCTACCTTATCAAACAATTTAGCTCTCTGACTTTGACTGGAATCGAAAGTCTCCTACTTCGTCAATCATAACCAATGACTTCTCACCCATGGATTTTTCTTCACATGGGAGAAATGTATGTAATATGATGCTTGTACCAGAAGGTTGAAACCTCCTGTTTGATTTACATGGAATCAGTTGGTGGCGCTGAACTCCTGTCCATCAAAGACCTGGCCGTTGTCAGACGGCGTAGTGAATTTCAATATGGCCTGGCTATTTCGAAAATGAGCTGTTTTGTTGCAGGATCTGCATAGTTATATCATGCCTATTCATACAGACCTAACTTTACTCCTGTACGTACTAGAGGAGTCTGTATGTAAACTAGGAAGTTAGTCAAACGTTTCAGACCTGCTTCGGTAGTTAGCACAGCCACTGTTTGAAGTGTGAGTTATCGGAGTTATTGCAGGTTGGTAGTACAAAACCTTTTGAAAAAATGGGGAGTCATCTTCACAATCCCCAACCATGCCCACGGCTTAATATCGTAATTCTTCTGACCTTTTTTAAGGTCTAGTTTTGTCGATTTCAATATAAGAAAAACAGGCAATTAAATATGTAGCCTGTCCTTTCATACTAACTCAAGTCTGGTATGAGTGAAGCCTCGATATAAACTAAGAAGTTGATTGAATTGTTCATACCACCTTTGTTATTAGTAGTTAAAGTCATCGAGGGGATGCTGTCATCATCGAAGCAATCGCATTTGTAGTGGTGATACATCTCGTGCGCGCTAAGAGTTTTTTTACGTTACAATTTAAGGACATTTACGATTCCCTTAGTGATTATTCGAGCAAAATATAAGCTACCCTTAGCGACGAAACTGCCCTTTAATTGTTGATGATAGCATTGGCCCCTGGCGATAACTTCGATGATACTGGAGTTGACTGTTCATGTTGCACCACTTATCTGTTAAAATCCACCTGTTTACTGCGAAGCTCAATGGCGTTGTTAACTTCAATGCAGGACCAAAGTTAACGGTTCCTACGAATGCGTCGACTTCAGTACGAAAGGGCCTCATGACAGTTCTCAAAATCCAGGATCACTCTGAAATTGCTCGACTGATAAAACATGAGTAAGATGGCTCAAAATTTGTGTAAAAATGAGTATGGTTGGTGAGGGTCTCAAATAGATGTTGAAGTTGGATGAAGTTTCCATCATGGAATGATGAATGAGCAGGTCAAGACCATGTGCTCATGAATTTCTTAACTACTAGCTGTTGAATGATAACAAAGTTCAACTAGGCCTGATCATTGAGGTACCGAATCCCCTTAGAACAGTAATCAATTTTTATGCGCTCACATGTTTATATGTGGACGCATTATGCCGTCATCTCCCTCCGGCATCCGTCCAGCGTCCGCTGCTCTATCTCCAAATCGCTTTGACATACGTTCATGAAATTTAGCACATATGTTCCATTCATGGATGGGACGGCGTGAGCGAACTTTCGGACGGATCCGACTACCAGTGTGCCCCCTAGTGGCAATTTTATTTGTTTACGCGTACCTTTGTATCTTAAAATGTCCTTAACGGATTTTCATGAAATTTGGTATGTAGGACCTATTAGTGAGATGAAGCTATCCTCCCGTTTTCGGATGGATTCGATGTAGTTTGTGCCACCTAGTGGCCATTTTTACTGTTTTCGAGTCATTTTTTTTAGTCCACCCCTCTATCGACCAAACCTCTGAAAGGATGATTGTGAAAATTGGCATGTATGTGCTTAGTATGAAGAGGACGGTTGACGATGATTTTCCGACGATTTCGACTACTGTGGCACCTCCTAGTGGCAGTTTTTTTTTTTTGCGCCTATGGCTGTATCTCCTAAACCATTCGCAGGATCTTTACGAAATTTAGTAAGTATATTTATATGATGTTAGCAGCCGCCGACGACGACTTTCAAACGGATCCGACTACCGGTGTATCCCCTAGTGGCAATTTTATTTTTTTACGGTTACCTCTGTATCTTCAAAGGTCCTCATCAGATTTTCATAAAATTTTAAATATAGGCATCTATTGGTTTGATGACTCTATCTTCCTGTTTTTGGATGGCATCGAGGTACTTTGTACCGCCTAGTGGCCATTTTTGCTGTTTTCAAATCTCGTTTTTGGCTTCCACCCGTATATCAACCAAATCATTTGAAAATATGTATTAAATATATATGTTCTCAGTGTGAAGACGACCTTTGATGATGGTGACTGACTACTGTGACACCTCCTTTTGGTAGTTTTGTTTTGCGCCTATAGCTGTATCTCCTAAACCCACTTCAGGATCTTTACTAAATTTGGTAAGTGTATTTATATGAAGATAACAACAGACGACGACGACTTTCAGGCAGATCCAATGGACACTGTGCCCACTAGTGGCAATTTAATTTTATTCTGTTTTCCTGAAGTTCCTTTACAGATTTTTATGAAATATGGCATGTTCTTGTTTTTGGATGGATTGTATGTTTTTGCGCCATCTAGTGGCCAATTTTATGATACAAATAAACAACCCTAAAAGCACACCATTTGCAATGCATTCTTGGGTGCATTTCAATGCTCCGCGTTGCTCTTGTGAAGGCATATTGAGCTCTAATTTGGTGCCTGCAATAGCAATGAAATGGTGCTCGCTTCAGATTCAACAAATATTAACCAGGCACCGCCCGCTGTTGGCAGGCACAGGCCCTGCCGATTACTCCGGTGGCATCAATGTTAAGTGTTCCCATTGTAGCTAAGTGTCCACACTTCACTGTTGAATCGACCTCTTTAATAAGTACATCAGGGTTAACTCACAATGTTAACTTTGATTCTAGACCAAAGTTAAGTGTTCTCATTGACAACTAAACTTCGTTAACATCGAAGTTTCGAAGCCTCTTTGAAAGGCCTTAATCTATAATTCAGTGTAACATTCTTAACAACCTAATCAGTACTCAATATCACATATCTCATAGTAGAAGTCCAGGGTTTAATTTCATGAGAACATATCCTTGAATAGCTGTGTAAATTGCTAAGGTTATTAGGTTTTAGTCTTAAGCAACAGTTTTACATGCGAATAGACTTATGTGCATTGAGTGGTGTCACTGACATGGTATTGTTTTCATTTCTGGGGTCTGATCATATCTCACTAATTTAGGACGCCACAGTGTCATATGCTTGACAAATACTAAAATATTTTTTCCCTCAAAGATAAGTGGTGTCAAATATGTGCTTGGTTTGTTGTTTTTAAATTTGCTGCCACCAGAATGTGTTTTGAGAAATAGTCTTTCTTCACCAAAATGTTAGAAGGTTTTGAAAGGTGAAAAAGGTCAATTGTGGCAGTCAGTTTTGTCTGAAATTGGTGAGATAAATGTTAATGACCTCTACAGTCGGACACATGGGTGTGGTCAGGGTTGTCATTCTGTGGCATTGGGTAGCTGCATCAACTAGCCTATAAACTCCATGTCTTGTAAACAATGTAATCTTAATATGTATTGAATGCATCATCCCGCATTACACTGCGACACACGAATCTCGCTGTATGTATGGGTACAATGTCGTAATATCCATCTGATCCAACATTTTTGCATCCTTTTGCGCCGTTGGTGAAATGCTCTATGTCCTTCCAATGCCATCTAAGTATTGCTGCTGTACTGTGGACTGCAATTCCGATGGGATAAATTTGGATAAAGCTGACAAATATCTGTGGATGTGTGATGTGTTCGTCACCTTCCCGACATCAATCATAAACAAGAAAATGTAGAATGAGTGGATAAAACAAGTTCGTTGGATTAACTTTGAACCGAACTGAATCTTCTTTCTTAAAGATACCTTTCAACGGCAGTACTTTTAAATGGTAGACCAGTGAGGAGATTTCCAAATTCCACGTCCATTCACCTTGACAGTTTCCGACGTTATCTGTGAAAGTGTGCCTGATATACCAAAGCCAGGTGGACGAAATCAATGCACTTGCTTACAGGCCTTCATGCAGCGTACGTCCTGGGCGTCCACATAGACGCCCCAGCACTAATATGGACGCCCTGGCAAGGACGCCCAATGTATCATTTGGACACCCACTGTCAATAGGAACCTTTCAAGTTTGGACACACACATTGTAATGATTACTAGGAAGCCTCTGAAGGCTCACAGTGGGGGCTCTTTTTCAAAGCAGGAAGAAATATACAATGTATATACAAAGTATATACAATGTTGCTATGCTCATACTTGGTTGATAGCATTGAAAAAGTCTTGGTCTACACCAATTTTTTATTAAAAATGCTCACTACAGAAGGCTGTTTTGTAAACTTAGATGTAAAAACCTTGCTCTATGCATTTTTTTGTAAAAACATTTGTGTGTTTGGGGGGATTGCTGGGGATGGGGGGTTACGCGTCGGAATTATGGACGCCCTGGAATATTGGGAACCTCATTTTGGACACCCTATTTTCGAAATCCTGGATGAAGGCCTGCTCCGGGACAAAGTACATTTCTATTGTGTAAACTTGGACGGGTCCCATTCAGTTTATCCCATGGAATCCCCCATCGTAACATTCTGAATAATTTCTTCGTTTAATCTGGCTCGTTTGACATTAATCCTGATTGTTCAAAGTTCGTTGTTCCACTTCATCAGTTAGGCGCTGACGGCAAATTTGAAATTAATTTCCTGAAAAATTGCCACAATTCCCAATCCTTGATTGCAAGCCAAAATCAATGAGCAAAGAGTGCATGGATCGTTAATGTCAGATGTATGTATGCTACAGAAATGCTAGTGGACTCAAATGGAGTATGGCTTTAGTGAGAATGCTGGCATTTTAACTAGACAGGCATGCTCTCATTTTGTCCAGCAGTTTTATGGCAGGCATTGTTGAAGCACATTCTTTACGCTGCAGTGAAGTCATTACAATAGGCCCAATACAATAACCCTCTTTCCCCAACCCATGTGTGTTGTATAAAGCAAGTGTTGTGACTCCTTAAAGTGCTGGCCAAAACATCAGACGATTTTACATTTAACACAAACCCTCAACAAAGCACCATCAACAATAATAATCATTCACATCTATAGCACAGTACTAGGGAAATGGTGAAAACCCTTCACGTTGGAGGGGGTCCTGGATTCTAAGAACCAGTTTCTTGCCTGTGATTCATTAGAGAAAACTATACTGGTGAAAGCCCTTGTATTTCAGACAGAAGGTGAACAGGGAGTAAGAAATTTAGCATTTTTCTGTGTTTAAACGGGAATAAATGCTTGTTTTCTAGTTGCATGTGTTACATTTTCTGTATTCTTTTTCAGATACCTTTACTCGGTTCTTAGTAAGAACCAGACAGTCACAGAGAACAACACTGGACTGCTTGTGGAGACACTGAGGTCGATCTCTGAGATTCTCATCTGGGGGGACCAGAATGATAGCTCAGTGTTTGAGTAAGGCCCCTTCTAAATTTAACCCCAGTGTCTGTTCCAGGCAACTTACTGATATATAGTACTGAAACATATTCGGTTAATGCTTGTGTTGCTGGTTGGAAGTCGAAGTCAGTTGCTTGCTGCATATTAAAGTTTCACTAATTTTGGACAAGAAGAGATGTGTAATTATCTCTTTTTCAGTTTTCAACGTCTTGTATCATTATTGTGAATGCCTACAATGGTTTAAAGTAATTATGTTGGTAGATATGGTATAAAACAGTTATTGTTGTACTACTTACATTTTATGGAAAATTTTCATTTGTCCGCCATGTTTTTTTTTAAATTTTGAGCTTTTGCTTGAATATCATTCTTTGTCTTCTAAAAATGTCAGGCCCTCGTGACAATAAGTGGCTGGGGCCTTGATTACATTCAGGTGGTACCGTACATGCTGGTATTGTACTCAATGACAAAGCGCAAAATCAAAAGTATGGAATGGAAAATAATTCGGTAACTCAGTTGATGCTTTAAAAACTGAAAGAGAGGACACACCCATTGAGGAGATTGTTCATCATAATAGTATGAGAGACTTGATGTCTGTACTGAGTTTAATAAACTCTGTGTTGTCTTTCAGCTTCTTTCTGGAGAAGAATATGCTCTCTTTCTTCCTCCGTTACCTTCGTCAGAAGTACGGCCGATATATATGTGTCCAACTGCTGCAGACTCTCAACATATTGTTTGAGAACATCAGCAGTGAGACGTCTGTCTGTGAGTATGGCTCTAGTTTTATTATGAATTATAATGCTATTGTAAGATACTGAGGAAAAGATTTGCACTATTTTGTCAAGTTATCACATAAAGAATGACGGGACCGGAGAGAAGTTTGCTGCTAAAAATCTTTACAGAACATTCTCATGTACAATCTGAAATTCTGATGGGAATCTAGCTGCGTTTTTAATACAGTAGATTTTTTGTTTTTTTTTTACTACATGCATACAATGTTTATCAAAAGCTCCATTAAGTGGATGAACACCTGAGCCTAGTTAAAAATGTGACATCAAATGGCGTGTAATGTGATATCATCATAGGTGAGACTATTTATGAACACTGTTCTTTGCATGGCTTTATAGTTTGTAATTCCTAGCTTCTGGACTTTCATATAGACTATTGGAGAAATGATTAGAGGCATCTAACCAGGTCTGAAAGTGAATTCCATCTATGAATTGCCATGGGAAAACCTGAATGCTTTTGAACATTAGAATGTCATTAAGAGGCAAACATTCATGCTTCATTATCTCAATCTTCGAAAACAAAGTTCAAAATAAGTCTCTAATTTTAGAGACTTAAATATAACATTTGATGGAGATTATTTAAAAAGCTTTCTAAACAGGGAATGTCTATTTACAATCGTCTAAACACCAAAAATGGTTTTATTTCCTGGTTTTTCAGTCAGTGAATCAATTTTGTGACTTAAAAAGAGAGGACAGTAATTATTGATAGTTTGTTTTATAGAAATCCGAACTTTTTCTGTTGTATGCAGTCCAATATGTGTGTGAGTTTCGGTATTTTTGTTTTCATTTTAACGTTTGTGTTGTTTTCAAACCGTTTTTGCTAATAGCCTTTTCTTTGTTTCAGACTATCTGTTGTCCAATAACCACGTCAATGCTATCATTGAACACAAGTTTGACTTCTCTGATGAAGAGGTAATACATGTCAATTGCAGCGTTTTGAATAACTGAAGTTATAAACCCTTGAGATTCCGTTACCTTTCTCGTTTGCTTGTCTGTTTTGAGATGATGTCTGAATAGTATGTTAACATGTGAGTTGTAAGTGATATTGAATGATAAATCTAACAACGTAATCTGTCTTTGCTGAACACGTTTGCATGCTTGCTGTGCATTTGGTCACATGGCTAGAACAAATAAGCCAGACTTTGACCCATTATAAATCATTATTCATAGGGGTGTTGGCCGCTTTTAGTCATATGAACAGCTAACTAATAATGGCTTGGTGCATTTGATGTGGGCTCGAAATAAAAATTAGTATTAATGTCAGTCCGATGTCAAAGGTCAGTTTCATTTATAGGCATGCTACTAGAAATGCTTCAGTGTCCGACTTGTAAATGAAAGGTGTTTGTATTTGGAGGACAATTGTGTATACCTGTTTCATAAGTTGGATATTTTGCACCAAATGAAAGCTGTAACAATGTTACGTGATGCACGTTGTAATCACAGAAACTATCCCTGTTATCAGATGTCTTTGTGTTGGACTATGAAACTTGGGGACTTGCTGTGTTTTCCCGTGCGAGTTACCTTCACTGAAAACTTGTTTAAATGATCGTCCTGATGTTCTAGTTTTTTAAAAAAGTTTACTGAATATTTTTGTAGGTTATGGCGTATTACATTTCCTTCCTAAAGACATTGTCGCTGAAACTCAACAGGCACACAATACACTTCTTTTATAATGAGGTAAGGGTTTACGATGATATGGACGTCTCGGTGTTAATTGTATTTTTCTTGGAAACAGATATGCTATAGATATTTACATGCTGTGAAGTACAGGTAGATTTCATGAGGTTGTCAAATTATTTGGTGGACATGGTTACTGCAAGTGAATTTTAACGAAAACTGTACCAGCATGTGAAGACTTGTCACGATGCTCAATTTATTTCTGTTTCGTCAATTTATTGTTGACTATTTAAAAGTATTTGCTCTTGGGGGAGTTCTTTTAATTTGTTAATTATGAAGCTGCTCCCATGGCAGTTGTGACAGTTGGGTTATAAATGCATGAACTTAGTTATATGTAAGCCTATGAAAATGCTAGACCAATGCTAAAGGTTATTCAGGACCTTTCTGACAAGTGCGAGCATTTAGCCAATTTCAGCCTGACTCGGTAAAAGTATGTATTTACCGAAAGTAGAAAGCCTTCATAGTTTGATTGTTTACTTTTATGTGATCTGTAATTAATTGGATCACTTGGCCATGTCATGATCAAGTTTTTAGTGTTATAAATATTCAAAATGAGATCTTGAAAACGCTGTTGCATTTTTCTAAAATATCGTTTTGCGTTATCAATGGAACTTCAGAGTTTTTCATGAAAGTCATTAAGTTCTATTTTCAAAAGAACCTCATGCAAAAGTGGGACATTTTAAAAGCAACAGTGCATAAAGCATGGTATGTTAAAGTTGCATGTCAGTCCAATCACCTGTTTCTAAGGTGTGATGTTCTCAAGTTTGTGAAATTTGGACGTTTTCTTGGGGTCCTCCATAATCTTATTCAACGTTTTTAGTTGTATTCTCAT
>NMRA01001450.1:0-13040 GCA_002633005.1 Phoronis australis
AAACGCAGATAGCCAGATCCACCAAATGGGAACTCATCTGATGGGAACACATTTTGTGGGAGAAGCGGTAGCAATTGCTGTGCTGCGCAACCTTCCTTGCGTTCATCCCATATACAACAACGCCAGAAATTTGTAACATGCACTACTGCGCATGCGCTAAATCTTGCCAGCAGCCCTCCATAAGAAATACACAAGAGCAGGCTATAATCAGGAATTTATAAGCGAGGGAGATAACTGCACAATTTGCCGATAGCCTGTCGCATAGAGTGTATGTTAAGACTTGTTACTGCCAAATGTGAGCGTCATTGGTGAAAATTTTTCCACGTCTCTTGAAGTTTGAAGTTCGCCCCATTCAGGCCTATGTTAACGATCGTCCGGAAGCCCATATTTGAGCGCATAGCTCATTTTGAAGTCAAGTTTATTGCTGAATTCATTTTGCCATCGGATTTGCCGATAGCGGAGGTGATTACCAGGAGTACTCAGAGGTTGCTGGTCCAAATTTCATGCTGTTTTTCGAAAATTTTTCCACGTCTCTTGTGTTCGGAAAATGGATCCACGTACAGTGCTGTGAGATTAAATGTTGCCGATCGCCCGGCTGTCTTGCAATGGAATTTGCACTATTTTTCGAAAATTTTTCCACGTCTCTTGTGTTCAGAAAATGGATCCACGTACAGTGCTGTGAGATTAAATGTTGCCAATCGCCCGGCTGTCTTGCAATGGAATTTGCACTCTGTATAGATGAGAGATTACCTCAGAATCGGTAAGAAACTGTTATGTTCATTTTCTCATCCGGTGTGAGTTTAGAAATACTTTCGAAGTTTGAAAAAAGTCGGATTTTATACAGTTTTATGCAGGTTTTTCGCCTGTGAGTATAGTTGATACTGGTTATCTTCAAAATGTTGTTTCGTTTTGTGATCCATTGAACGTTGTCCTTTCGTCTTAATTTAATACTGTTCCATTGGAGTGGACTCCGGTCACAAATATGTATTGGCAAACATCTTAACATTAATAAAAAGCGCTTTGGCAGCCCGCTTAGGCTGCAAGCACACGCCGGCTGCCTGGTGTTCAATTCACTTTTGTTGTGCTTATGTGTAGGCCTAGAGCTGTGACCTCAATGACCCAGCTAGCACTGTCATACTGTAGACTGTGGCGTTCCAGAAATTCCAAAGACTGTTATTGTAAACTTGACAAGTATTGCTCTGCAGACTATATTGACTTCACTGGGGCTCACGGTACTAGCGCCCAAGCTTCCTGACCTTTAACCTTACTATGCGTTGTTACGATTGGTTAGGGACATGGCGCAAAGCGTCACCTAGTGGATCAAGAATGTTACAAATTTCTGGCGTTGGAAAGAAATATGTCCTCAGCCTCTAAAAACTGCTTGGTGTGCTAATGTCAATATCCTTGGATGTCTGACTCCCCTTACGTTGTTACGATTGGTTAGGGACATGGCGCAAAGCGTCACCTAGGGGATCAAGAATGTTACAAATTTCTGGCGTTGACCCACAAAAGTGCAGAATGACTAACCTTCTGCATTTTCACACTAGCCTGCCTTCAATTTGGACGACGATTTTCAGTTAAATTTAGCAAAAAGTAAAAAATGTTTTGCAAGGGTACACTTAAAAAACAGCATTACTAAGATGGCCAGTTTTATTTTCATTTGAAAATATACCAAGAAACGATTAGCACTCAAGCGGCAAGCCTTAGTTGTTTCAGGGAGGTTTTTGCTCTCAACAAAATACAGCCGAAATTTTGTGGGAATACTTTTGTCTTGTACTGTACTTTTAAGTGCTTATAATGTACGATTATGAGCCACTATTGGTACTTTCATGATTCTTATTTTGAATAACCACACGTTAAGACAGCGTTACAAATAATTTAAACCCACAGCACTAAGGCCAATATTGCTGCTCAAACATTGATGCAATATAGAGAAAGAGGCGTCTACAACTCGATATACTTTATTACGTTCATCGTTTATCGTTGATACATCGTATTGCATTGGTGTTCATATCGGTTATCTGACGTTGAACGATAACCAAATGTATACTTACAGCGTTTGCCTCAAAAACAGTCTGGTAATCAAAACACGATACATATGACAATCCATGAGAGAAAGGCAACTGGTGCTTGTTCGGACATTTAAATACTCCGCGAAAACCTAGAAAGCTGATTGGCCCAGACAGTATCTCAACTTACACAACCAATGGAAATAATACCTCCGAAAGGGGGGAGGTTGCTTAAATCATGACTTAACCTCAAGACAACGCCCTAAAAATATAACTGAGGCACTAGGCGATTGAGAACGCCATCTCTAGGAAAATTGGGAAACTATATATATGCACTGCCTGCATTAACAGCCAATTTTCTTTTCAGAAGATTTTCATGGCTTGCACCACTTTGATAAATGACCTCTCTTATTTTTTGTTTCAGGCCTAAAAAAGAAAAATGTTTCAGACCTAAAGAAGAAAAATACAAGTGGCTATGGGTCTCTGGAGAAGATTCCAGTTGGAGGTTTGTATTAAAACTAATACCAGAATGGTAATACGGATCTTGCATGGGAGGAATATAGACAACTCTGTTCATATGGGTGCGTGCACTTGTCATCACTAGACATTACCAACAATGTTACAAGCTGTGCTGAAAAATTGTTGTAATTCATCAGGAAAAGGTGGAAATTTCAACTTTGGCTCGATATCACATTGTTTCAATGAAAGCAATCCCACTTCCTAATGACATAATTACAGAACAATGGATATCAAGTAAGTTTTCAAAAAACAAAGAGGTTTTCACTAGAGAACTGCTTTTCTTTCACCATTTGATATTCAGCTTCATAACAGTTATTCTTAATAGAAATGATAAAAACCAAAGATTGTTTTATTTCAGTTTAGCAAACAGTCACACTTCTGAATGTTTCAATAACTACAATAAAAACTTTCAACTCTGACAAAAGTGTTCGCTAATATTTATACTTTTATGCGCCCACATACGAACACTATGAGAGTGCACAAACTTACAATCACCTCTGTCTACGGACATAAGGCAAGTGCAGCCGGCTCGCCTATACCCTCGCAAGAACTTCACCCTAATGACGAACAGCTTTTAAACAGACCTTCATGAAATTTGACAAATGCATTCCAAATGAGAGCATGTGATGTTGATTTTAAATGGATCCCAAAGAATTGAAAAAATGAACACCTTTTTAGCTCTACATTACATGATGCACAAGGTGGGTGCAGATCAACGATTTTCTACATTGCTCTATTTTTTCATAGGCTTATAGCTCAAACGCTCAAAATTTTGTTTTGGTGGCATGTAAATTGTGCAACCAATGTTAAGAACAAAGTAAAGCTTTCTAGGAAGTCATTTTCTTAGAGGCATTGATAAAATGTAATTTCAATTGTCTGTTACATTACCTAAATATATATTGCATACATTGTACAATGCTCACTAATCGTTGTATCTATTTCAGATACTTTGGTAAATCCAGCTGGTTTCCACCAGGGACCCAATGCTTTAACAACAGGGGACCAAGTGCCACTTGGTAATGCAACCAACAAGGCTGCAGGTAATTATGGGTTGCATTGCTTAAAAATGACAAAGGACAGGACCTCTTTGTCACAAGGTAAAAATGCAAGAATCTAAGTGTTATTCAGCACCTGTTGAAAGACTGTTTCACTGACAACAGAAATTGCTAGAGTGGGTCTGCGTAATTTCTTTTTCATGCCACCATTTTGCAAACTACTAGCTAACTATGCATTGAACGTCAAAAGTCATAACATTCTAACCCAAGAATAAAGGATACTTAAAAATATTAATAACATCGTACCCTGGCCACCAGATACAGAATTTTTTTTTCCATATTTTTATTCTGCTCTAGCATGATAATTACAAGTCAAATCAAACAATATACTATACACCGTTTACAAAAAATAACATTAAATCATTACTCAACAAGTACCGTATTTCCTTCAGGATGTAATTTAATAAAGTTTATGAACAATTGGAAATTAAGATTTTTTTTAACAAACTTTTGGCTAAATATGTAATTTTTTGCTAGCATGATCAGCAAATTAATATTACAATTTTCCGACTGAATGTTTCCCAAAAAACCAAAAAACACTGCTATCTTGTCCACATGAAAATTTACATGATATGTTTGTTTTAACCAGTCAGTAAACAGGAGCCAGAAAACGGAGACAAGACGACATTCCCAAAACAGATGGAGAAAAGTTTCACTGTGTTCACCACAGAAAGAGCATAAATCACTTGTTTTTATTTTAATTTTATGTAAATAACTATTAGTTGGCAATATTCTGTGAATTAAGCGGTATTGAAACCAACGCAATTTTGTATCTTTTGTACAATTGAAGGGGAGTTTATTTACTTTTCTCCACCATGAATCAGAGTCACTAAAATTTACATTATTTATAACACCGTTTATATCTATCTCAGATGACCACTTGTTTTTATACTTACAAGCTGTCTGAAGTGACTGTACTAAGGTGTCATAAATATTTACCGCTTGTGATTTATTATGTAAAATTTTATACATATAATTTGGAAAATTTGGTAAAAAGATGTTGTCTTGTCTATTCTTAAGACCCCTGTACGCTGCAAAGGTTGCACTTCTTAATCCATAGAATTCTAGTATTGGAGGTTGAAAGTTATAACTATTACAGAGTTGTTCGTATGACATAAAAGAACCTTCAGCATTAAACAAATCACACACACGATAGATTCCCCTTTCATACCAGGTCTTGTAGAAAATAGATTTTTTACCAACTTTAATCTTTGAATTATACCACAGGGGAGAGTAAATAATATTTTCATTTTTGTCACACATTTGAAACAGGAGCACAACATCGCTTAAAACTTCCTTCCAGAACATATTGTCGGTGCCTTCAGCTAATTTTTTAAGGAAAGCGTCTCCCATTTTAAAAAAGTTATCAACTTTACAACCCAAAACTGCCTCTGCAAGGTCACGTATGGTATTTGAGGTGAATAGTTTACGAAGCCACGATATTTTCAAAGACTTAATAAAAAAACTAACATGAACCATTTTTAGACCACCATGATCCTGATTTTGTACAATTTCATTTCTGTTAACTCTATCATTCTTCCCATTCCAAATGAAGCCAAAAAAAACTCGCTCTAATTCTTGAATCATGTCAATGGAGGGGCTAGGGAGGGATTGAAGCAAATGAACAATCTTGGGCAATAAAAGTGTCTTAACCACGGTTATTTTACCTAAAACAGTAAGAATTCGTCTTGACCAAGAGCCCACCATTTTCTTAATTTCCAAAAACCTGCAACTATAGTTAATACCCGGCATTGTATTATAATCAGTGGAGAAGTTAATTCCCAAAAACATGAAAGGTTTGTTGGTCCATAACAGGTTCTCATTGACACAAAGTTTTTCGTGAGAGTCTTTTTTTGAACCAATCCAAACACATCTTGTTTTCTCGATGTTTGGCTTCAAACCAGAAAATTTCGCAAATTGGTCAATTAAATTCAAAGATGATCTTAGAGATAACTCAGAACCGTCCAAAATCAAACAAGTGTCGTCAGCGTACTGGATCAATTTAAACTCAGAAACACCTATCCTGACACCAGTGATGCCACCATCCCGACGAATTAAATTACCCAATATTTCTACACATAATAAAAAAAGGTAAGGAGAAATGGGGTCTCCTTGACGACAGCCTCTCCCCATTTCAAAAAATTCAGAGAAAAATCCATGTTGGAGAACACAGAGACAAGATTTGTTGTAGAGTGTTTTGACCGTGTCAATGAACCTTGGGCCAAAGTTAAAGTATGATAATGCCTTGAGGATGAAAGACCAGGAGACCGAGTCGAAAGCTTTTTCAAAATCGATCATTAACAGGAGTCCGGGAAAGGGTTTACAGTCTAAAAATTGAATTACATCATATAAAATTCTTATGTTTTCCCCAATATATCTGCCTTTCATGAAACCTTGTTGGTTCTCGTGAATAAGGGGTCCGAGGACGCCTTTTAGGCGTCTAGCAATACAACCAGACAAAAGTTTGTAAGTAATATTCAATAGTGAAATTGGACGCCAATTTTTTATGAATTCTCTTGGTTTATTTTCTTTTGGTATTATTGAGATAATACCCTGTTTTTGCGATATAGATAATTCTCCTTTATTAATACCTTCTTTAAAAGATCGGAACAAGTAATATTTAAGGTCTGGCCAAAAAAATTTAAAAAATTCTACAGTGAAACCATCTGGTCCAGGACTTTTGTTGTTTTTTAAATCTTTCAGAGTTGCATGAATTTCCTCCAAAGTGATAAATTTTTCAAGTTCGACTCGGTTCGACTGGTTCAATTTAGGCATTGGGCACGATGCCAAACGTTCATTTAAATTAACATCAACAAGGTCGCCGTCTTTACAGGAGTATAAATTTTTATAAAAAGAAGTAATCTCCGAGAGGATAGCGGATTGTTCCTTGATAACAGCGTTGTTGGAGCTTATTAGCTTAGTTACATTCTTATTTACAAAATTTCGTTTTTCTAATGCACAAAAATATTTGGTTGGTTTTTCGCCATTTTCAACCCAGTTGGCTCTCGATCTGACCATTACTCCATGCATGTATTCTCTGCGATAATCCTCATATTCTGACTTCTTATTTTCCAATAGAACAGCAATTTCAGGATCGTCACTCTCATTGAACCTATCTTGTAAGGACATTAACTGTTCTTCCAAGTCTTTTCCTTTTCTATTTTTTTCTTTTTTCTGATAGATACAATACGGAATAGTTGCCGTTCGAATATTTAACAATAACGTCTCCAAAAACAATTGATCAGATATATAAAACTGAAGATTATTAGAGTCAATTGCTTGTATTTTGTTCAAATCGTATACTGGAAGAGCATATTGTTTTTTCGTACACAAAATCTCATTCTTGACGAGATTAATATATTCTTTGTCTTTTAGCAGTGAGTTATTAAATTTCCAAAACCCCGGTCCCTTTTTGAACGTAGTTAATTGTATAGTTAAGACGACGTTGTTATGGTCCGATCGGTAGCCCGACTGTATTTCCACCTTTTCGATACGCGAGAGTAATTGTTGGGTAACAAGAAAATAATCTAACCTAGCCTTTTTAACTGGATTTGTCCTGGACCATGTAAACTTTTTCGCTGAGGGATGATAAACGCGCCATGGGTCCGTCAGATCAAGAGCCACCTTCATCTCCAGCATTTGGTCACGCGCTTTAGGGTTATTTACGGAGATATAATTATGACAATCAAGGTGAAAATCTTGGACCAAATTAAAATCGCCACAAACAACAACAAAATCGTTATTGTAACTGGCGATTTTCTGTGAAATGTCATTAAAAAATTGAGGGCTATCTTTGTTTGGTCCATAAATATTCACCAACACAATAGAAAAACAGTTATTTACTTCAAGCTCTAAAATTAGGAGATTTCCTGCAGTATCCGAAGTGAAAGATAGAACTTTAAATTCAAAATTACTATTAAATAAGATGGCAACACCCCTGGCATCACTTCGACCATGGCTGAAAAAACAGTCATATCCCCACTGAGCTCGAATTATGGGTTCTTCCGCAACAGTAAAGTGAGTATCTTGTAGGCAGAAAATACTGTACGCACGCTGCCTTATATAATGGAAAACATCTCGTCTTTTTGACAGAGTTCCTAGACCTCTACAGTTAAAAGACGCAATTTTTAAATTGTTCGCCATACAAAGATAATTAAGGCACTTCTAAACTCAACCATACAACATTGCTCATTAAATACAAAAAGAATCACATTGTGTGTTCTAAACATCCTAAAAACAACCGAAACCACAAGAACCCTAAACCAATATAAATAATTCATTTTTCTGATGAAACATTCAGTGAAACATATCGACACTAAGTGTTCAACGGGTATAAGACACCATTTAGTTGCCCGTATGTATGTTACCGATTGTACTTTATTCATCAGAGACAACTCGTAAAGCGAATTGTGACCCATGCAATGAAACAACGCTAATCTAACAGCAAATGATAAAATGGTACTTGCACTACAAAGGCCAGAAGCAAAATATTCAAAAAATATGAAGACCTGGAAAAAAGGAAAGATAAACAAAACAAAAATAAAAGAAATAAGGCATCCGATAAAGGACATATTATTATATGTCTTCACCTTTCCAAATTATAAAAAATACAGATACAGAAAATTTTGTACCAAGAGAGGTCGCAAATGGTGAGAATGGAACTCAACAACGGAAGCAAATGGATAACATCAGCTGCGCAAAAGAACATCATAGTAATGTTATCAAGACCACAACTATGATTCAACCCATATGACATGTGTTTGTTCCACATAACTCAAAACCAAATTACAAATTTTAACTTTTCACTAGTCATTCAAACCTTCACACCAAACTTCCAGTGGCTTGTTTACTGAAGAATTTGTGAAGCATCCTAAAAATATCATCATAATCGTGAAGATGAGTCACTATCCAAAAACTTAGACACTGTAACTTGGTGGATGTATGACTGACCATAACAAGTGTTGTACTTGTTTAACATGCACAGGTTTTGTGTATTTTAGATAACACCATACCCTGGCCACCAGACCTCTCTGATCATGTACCAACAGACATCACAAATGGTGGGGATGAAACTCAGCAATGGAGGCAAATGGATAACATCAGCTGTGCACAAGAGCCTCATATTAATGGTATCAAGACCACAACTATGATTCAAGAACATTAATGACATGTGTTTGTTTTATACATTTCAGCACCAAAATATGAAATCTTAACTCATAACTGATCCCTCACAATAGTTTCACAAAAAACTGTTCCAGCTGCTTGTTCACTTAAGAATTTGTGAAGCATTCTAAAAATGTCCGCACAATCATGAAGTTGAGAACATCTAGATTAGTAAATAAACGTTCATAAATAAAACAGAGGATGCATTGACTATTCTTTTTCTTTGTCATATTCTAAAAACTTTGCGACTGTAACTTAGTTGAATGCATGGCAGACCATAACACTTGTCGTCACTGTTTAGTATGATCAGATTTTGTGTATTTTAGATAACATTGTACCCTTGGCACCAGATGATCTTCGCGAACATGTTGTACCAAGAGATGTTGTTCGTGTTGCTGATGAAATCCTCCACGAGAGACAACTGGATCCCATCAACCATGCACTTGGACCCCAGATTATTGCCGGTACTGTTAACAGCTATAATTCATCTTGGTACCGATAATTAGACACTTTACACAGTTTTTCATAAATTGATGTTTCACTACTAATAAGATGCATTTCCATGTGGTGTGTGACTGAGTTAACCAGACCTTTATGTTCTCACAATTGACTAATTCTTCAACCGAAAGATTGGTTAAACGACACCTGATAATAGATGTTAATGAGTTCAAATAGTTTGCATACTGCAAAAAGAAGCTTTGAAATGCATCAGATATTAAAAAATGTTAGTAGCTACATGTTTACATAAACCTGATTCTACGACGGCACAAAAATAATTCCAAAACTGTCATACTTCTCCAGTTTTCAGTGGCAGATCACCTTGCTGTAAATAATGGGAGCTTTACCAAATGTTGTTTTGTCGCATTTACGTAGTGCAAACCAAAGTAATAAAGCATTAACATTTTTGTAATGTTTTGATGAAAATTTGACAAAGTAACATTTCATTTGCACGCCATATTATTCATTACATAGGCAAAGAATTACCGTACTATATAAAATATTCAAGCTCTGTACGAACTGTATTTATAATAGAATTTTAGATTAATATTTGGAGGGCTGAATCTGAAAATAATTATTTTTGTCCAAAACTACGATTGCCTGCACTATGCGGACACGAACGTTAGTATGTAATAAGAAGTCATTCCATGACTTCATCAGCTTACTTTGATCTTTTACAGGTAATGACGACGCAACGGAACTGGAGTATGAGACTGGAGCTATNCTAAGGCTTCTTCCGCAGTGTTAAAGGCTAAGTTTAACGATTCTTTTATGTGACCGAGCTCGTTCATAATCTCCATGTTAGACCTTTTCAACTCACTCTTTAATGATGGAAACCACTCTGGTTCATTCTCTGGCACTTCCTCGCCGTCTTTTGGTGCAGGAGATGATGTGGCTCTTTTTGTACGTCCCATTTCAAGCAGCAAGGTGAAGATAACTTTGAAAATTTACAGACTAGCAAAACGCACGTTTTGTGCTGGCGCCATTTTACCGGAAGATCATTAACTATGTGCAATAAAAGTGGACCATTACTGTATGTACGACCCAAGAAAAATGTCCAAAGACGAACCATAACTCCATAAAAGGGTAGCACATACTAGATATGCTGACACAACTAAATGGTGGACATGCAGTAGGATGCAATTCTGTAATGTATCATTTTAATAAATGTAATAATTTCATTACTGTCACATACCTAATTTACTTCCAGTCTGTGTGTCTTGATTGCGGCGTTTTTCTATCTCCAAAAGCAGAAAACCAATGGGGTTTAGGATGGCCAGAGATATGGGTGCTGCTAGATAGATGTATGGTATGAATTCTGGGTGAATCGCACGGTATATGGCGCGAACTGCAACGAAGAATTAGAACCATGAATAGCAACAATGTGTAAACAGGCTATCACAATCAAATTACCTATTGATAAACAGCTTACATCTAAGCAGGAATTTGAGCTTGAGATACTCAAAGCAAAGTTATCTATCCAATCAAAATTATACTGTGATGCTATTCTAGCAATATCTACATGTGTTGCATCATAGACTATAATCTATGGTTGCATACAACTTTAAAACTTGTCTGTTGTCCAGAATAAATTGTACAATGTCAAAACAATGGCATCAGGGCATGTGATCATACAATGTAATTAGTACTGAACACTGAACATGATTTTTATCACAAACGTACCTTGAAGATAGATGTTACGGAATGCTATATCTCATTAAAACCGCGAATATTTAAATTTGTAGCAAGTGCCACTAAGTGACTTCCTGGAGAACTGTGTGTACAAGTTTAGTCAGGAAAGAAACAATTTGAAAATAAATTGCAGTTTTAAAGAAAATACAACTGATGCACTAAAAAAATTGAACAAAAATAACGCTGGTCATTCCAAATATCATGCAAACTTTACTTTATAGTGAAACAAACAAAAATTAAAAATTGTGACATGTTTCATAAAAGGGTAACGATGAAATATTACCATGCTCATTTACATGAAAATAGTTTCGCAAAAAAGACTTTCGCAAGATTGTAATGGTAGCTGGTTCTCAGATGGTTAGCGCCACACCGGAAGACCCAGGGTTGTTTGTGAACTTTGCACTTTGTTTGCATATTCACAAATTAATGAGACAATACATCTTTAACTAAAGTTTAAATTATGAAATTTCACAAGCATAATAGTCACAATTATGTTATGTTCACAAAAGAATAAGCCCTTTAAGTTGAAACTCCATGTTCCTTTCAACAAACTTTTTGACAGAGAGAGAGAGGTAATCCCAAATTCAGTAAAACCTCACCAGCTTAGGACACAGGCGAATTTTTATCTCATTTTTCCAAGTACATGATATACACTGTGCCTGATAGATGCCTTGTCACATCTAAGCTCTGAACCACAGCCACGTTGTACTTATAGAAAAGATTTTGAAAAATTGTGGGCATCTACAACAGCTTTGGAAACCCTTGAAAACTGATGTACAATTTTGGCAATCTTTGCCCGAAATTGGTTAGATTATACCATAATTTGTCATTTTTACTCTGCATATTAATTAGATTACACTCTTTTAAAAGAACTTACCTATGGGCAAGCCGATGGCAAAGTCATTACTTTGTGTTGTGAATATAGCAAACAAGGCAGCTTTGCCCAAATTCAGAGGCCTATGCACCAGCAGTGTGAGAAACAGAACAGTAGCGAATACACTGGCCTTAGCCAGAAATAGACTGCATAAAAACTTCCAGTTGACGGCGCTGAAGTCCAGTTCAATCATGTTGAGCAGCAGCAGAGCAGGAAGTGCGAACTTCGATACAAAGGTCGAGATACCCTTCGATTGAGTCTGTGTAACCATGCCGGTCCTTCCAGACAAGTAGCCGGCAAGAATTATGGCGAAAGCCTGTATAATGGCAGGATAGAGATTCTGGAAGATTTGATCTTGTGACGTCCCCCCTGATGAGCTGGAGGGAGTGGTGGCAGCGCTGCTGTTTCCTAACTCCATCCTAACGGTAGCACGTGACACGTGACGATGTTTCAGTAAATAAGGTGTTTAATGTGATCAAGTAATTATAGCAAGGTACATTGTTATTGATTAAGTCAGATCTATTGACCTGTTGGTTGTCAGCTTTCAGATGTGGCCATGTTCATCAGGTTTAAAGTCTAAGTTATACAGCTTCAATCGCCTTCTTCACAATCACATCAGCAATAATCTGAAACATACAAAGTCACATGACAACAGTCACCAATTTATGGGTGCGGAAACAAGATTAACATCAGACATCAGATTGTTAAAATCTCAGAAAATGTTCCATTATCATAGCTAACACTTCAAGACCAGATTGATGTCTTTCAACTTTACATGACATAAAAAGAGAAATATACATAATTATATGCAAAGCTAGTCACATTTCCAACTGATTAAAAATCTTCCTGCATTACCAAAGCCGTAACTTGTACTGGTTGAACTTTCAGAGCTGCTACAACCCTGTCCTTCCTAAAAACTGACTAAACTACATAGTATTATACAGTTATGAAATTGGTCTCAAGTTGTCCCTTTCTTCAAATTAGATTAATTTATGAGGTCGATAAGAACTGATAGTTTATTATTGCTCAAGAACAGACTCAACAAATTGGTACATGTAGGTCAGGGGGTATTCTGTACTGTGCATAGTGTAGTCTTAAAGAATCAAATTGTCAGTTTTTCCAGCCCACGAAAAACACTTCTCATCTGAAAGGAAACTGGTCTGCTATTTTTCATAATTTACAAACCGCTGCAACTAAAAAATTTCCAGGAAACAAATCTACTAGCATTTG
>NMRA01001451.1:0-12182 GCA_002633005.1 Phoronis australis
GAGAGGTTATCACGGGCCGAGTGCATCGACAGCGCGCAGTACGAGAAAAGGAGAATATAAAGGAGGGCGAGGAGACACGGCTGAAGGAGGTAAACAGTTATTTTCATTTTCATTTCGCCATCAAAGCAAGAAACAGTCGCAACTACTCTTATTAGTTTTGTAGTAGATCTTTATGCAT
Source organism: Phoronis australis (assembly GCA_002633005.1). NCBI lineage: Eukaryota > Metazoa > Phoronida > Phoronidae > Phoronis > Phoronis australis. The sequence goes on from NMRA01001451.1 coordinate 179, forward strand.
TTATCACTCTGATGAGAAAATGATATGAGCAACTATGGTGTAATATGAATTAAAGAATGCAGTATGTCTTGGTTTCGGTTGAATTGAAGAATACGGTTTCATTTGCGTTGTGACTCGGAAGTTATTGCAGCAGGCGCTTCACAGATAATTTGTAGCTTGGTGAAGTTTTTTTTTAATGCGGTATTTATTTTTGCTTTTGCAAATTGATTGCACTCATCGTCTTAAAAATTGTTTGTAAGATTTTCAATTAGGGTGTGCCAGTATAGTAATGGGCTTCAAAACATTGTCGGCACGGTTTCAGGTGAAGCAAGCAGAGTTGAGTAGCTTGGAGACAACCACTAGAGAGGTAGAGGAAAGAGTGTTGCCACGGCTGAATGAAGTTTATGAACAAGTGGGCAGTGAGTGTATTTCTGTTAAACAACTGTGCTTTTGACCGGACGTTTTGAGATAGGGTGGAGAAACAAGTCAGTTTTCTGTCTCATAAATACAGCAAGTATGCTGGTATTGTTTTAGAAAATGTGGCTGTGTCAGTTGACCCACTGGTTTGTGGGCTAATTTGGAGTGCCTGTGGGCCTGTTGGTATTTTCTATCCTGTGATTCCAATTTGTAGGTGGCACATGTTAATGTGTGTGATTTTGTTTAGTCTGATGTTTAAGTACGCTGCACAGTGATTATTGATGGTAAAACAGCAAACTAAATTTCAATTTTAACTAAACACATAAATCACCGTTGGGTAGTTGTTTTCGCAGACCCCTTATTGTTAACACTGTGGGTTTTGGTCAATGATGTTAGTTTGATCAGCCGCTCAGGGTTGTCATTTTGTTAGGATATGATGCAGTGCTTATTATTCATGGCAAAATGAGGCATGGTTGCGACACAACATTTCTGCACCCGTTGACCCTAGNGATGTTGACAACGGACGATGACGACTTTAGGATGATTCTGACTACCGGTATGCCTCTAGTGGCAATTTAAGTATTTTTCATTGACCTCTGTATTTTCATAGGTCTTCAGGTGTATACTTTGTGTTACTTCGTGACTATGAGGGAAAAGTTCCTAGTAGAAATTTGTTTCTGGCATTCTCATACTGTGCTAATCTTGTATGTTGGTAAATTTGTTTTTAATTCTATGTTTCTGTGGTGCTTTAAGCAACTGATGTATAGGATGTGCTTGTATTATGAAGATCACTCACATTTTGCCCCTTAGCCTATTGAGGAGACAATGACCATGCCTTTCTATTTTGCAAAGTACAACATACTACATATATGCTCTCTACTGGCCACTTTATGGTACCAATAAACAACCCTAAAAGGATACTGTATACGGTGCAATTGTGGGCGCATTTCAACGCTCTGCGTTGCTCTTGTTTAGTCTGATGCTTAAGTATTCTGCACAGTGATTATTGATTGTAAAACAGCAAACTACATTTCAATTTAACTAAAAACACATAAATCACTGTTGGGTAGTTGTTTTCGCAGACCCCTTATTGCTAACACTGTGGGTTTTGGTCAATGATGTTAGTTTGATCAGCTGCTCAGGGTTGTCATTTTGTTAGAATATGATGCAGTGCTTATTATTCATGGCAAAATGAGGCATGGTTGCGACACAACATTTCTGCACCCGTTGACCCTAGCTAAGAAAACGCAGAGCATCAATGAATATAGTCGTGCGCCAGTAACACAGGGCACACTCCTTGAATTATCTCTTAGTATGGGTCGCATTAAATTCAGAGGTAGTGTCTGTTCTCTGGCTCCAGTGCTTACTGAGTCCAATCATTCGATATCCTGTCTGTCACATTATACATTCGAGTACAGCAGAAATTAAGTATGACATAATTATGTCTGGCTGTGCCAACCTTGAACAAACTTCTTGGCCGGACTTATTTGGCAATTTAGTCAAACATTTTTCCCATTAAAATGGAATGTTGAACGTCAGTCAGACATCAATGTGACACTATAGCACCTAAACTACTTATTGTTTGCAATTGGACTTGCAATGTAAATTGTCGCAATTTCGCCAAAGTGCGTGGAGCCTCCCACACATGTGCAGATTTTGTTAAGAGTTTGCGGGCATTGAAAGGTGTTATAGTCGAAAAGAAATCGTCGTCTAATCCTAGTTTTGTTCGTTGAAATTTTGTCGAGTTTCGACGCGGGCCAGTTTATTTTGAAAATCGCTTTACAGGATCAGATCACTGATCGTAGTGTTTGCAGAATTCATCCTTAAGAGTTATGTGTCTCGTGTTGCTATCCTGAATCAAACGTTGATGCACTTGAATCCTGGAAAATAAAGCCTTGCATCTTCTGCAGCCTGATGTGTTATTTTTCAGGAAAACCAATCTGTTATTTTGAGTTCATCACCAACCCAAACTCGTACACACATACAGTTGAAAATATCTTCCATGTTAGTTTTCTTGTTAAGGTAAGACACTCGTGCGATTTTTAATATAATTGTCTAAACATATATTATGTATTTCATTTCTGTGCTCCCTCTGTTTTTGCGTCATTCAGCTCTTGCTGCCAAAAATCTGTCCCTGTTCCACCTCAAACCGAGCACTGACACTTGAGAACAGTTTGCGTCATCACCAGTTTTAATGGTTGATGGTGATTCCATGTTTGCTGCCTGGATCTAATATTGACGTCAGTTCTAGATAATGCACTGCTCTGTACCGTGTTCTTGAAATACAAGTATAACGCCAGAAAGAGGTTAACCTCTTTCACTGCGTATCTTATGGATTGACCTTTGCCCTCCAGTCAGGTCATGCGGAGCTGTTTCTGGACGAGGATAGACTTCCAGTCATCCGACCCAACCTAGACATGGAGGCAGGAGACGAGACAAGCGGAGCCATGACTCAAATGATTCAGAGCCTGTCTTACCAGCAGTGGAAGGTGAGTGTTGAGTGGGTCCTCTACACGTAGTGATTGGGCTGTGGTTTAATTTAAGTACAGAACAGGTCATAAGTTTTTTTTCCTACTGGTCGTTGAAAGGTTTTAAAAAATTGCTGACTTCTGCTAATTTTTATCAGTTTGGTAGTGGACCACCCAGTTGACTACATTGCTGACTTCAATACAGGAATATTCCCTTTAAAAATACAGTGCACTGGTGTAGTTCCGCGTCCATTTTATTGCGCCCACGTAATATATAGTGGTTGCATAATTATTGTTGTCACTTAGTTCGGGTGCCCGCTTGATATCTCAAACCCCTGGTCGAATTTTGATGAACTTTGCCGCAAGGATTTAGGGCATCATTAGAACGGTTTTCTTTGGGGTTTGGGGCACATGGCTTTTTCAGCATTTTAGGGAGAGAACATGTCCTGATAATATCTAGAGAATGGGTTTGACAGATTTCTAGAAAACTTGACAAAAAGTATTTGATATCATTGCGCCACCAGCATTAAATTTTTGAGCAGATTCGAACATTGTAACATCTCCTAGTGGCCATTTTGAAGTAAGGGGCTTTTCAAGTGTTGTTTCTGGGGGAAGAGCATTTCTGAATGATAAGATAACGGATTGACGGATTTCAATGAAAATTGACGCAGAGGTATATTTACTGTATGAGATTGGCCAGCACCACATGATATTTGGGCTGATTCAACTATTGCAACATCTCCCGGGGGTTATTTTGTGTTTCCTGGTAATATGTAGAGAACTAACTGAAGAATTTCCTTGAAGTTCTCACAGAGGTATGTGATGGTAGTGTGGTGACAACATTAGATTTTCGGACGGATTCGACCACTGTAGCACCTCCTAGTGGCTATTTTGGGGTAGAGCATTCTGGATGATATCTGGAGATACGATCGTAGTTTTTTAATGAAACTTGACACAGAGGTATGTGGTATCAATGTGCTGGCACCATTAAATTTCCGGGTGGATTCGACAGCTGCAGAACCTCGTAGTGGCCATTTTGTTCTCATCAAGGAGCTTTGCTAGTGTTATTTGTGTGAAGAGAGTGATATTTAGGAAACTGAGAGTGGATGTAACAGAAGTGTGCGATGACAAAAGTACCTGCACTATTTGATTTCCGGTCGAATTCGACCACCGGAGCCCCTCATAGTGGCGACTTTGGGGCAGAGGGTTTCCAGGTGAGATACAGATTTCAATAAATCTTAGAGTTTTGTGATGTCACTGCTCCAGCGCCATTAACTTTTTGGGCAGATTTGATCATTACCCGATGGCAGCGGCACCTGGTGGCCATGTCATTCTTGGCAAGGGAGTTTTCAAGTAGCGTTTGGAGGAAGAGCGTTTCCGGGTATCAAGAGAACTGACTGACGGACTTAGAGAAACTTGACACATAGGTATCCGATGTCAGTGCACCAGCACTATTTGATTTTGGATTGATTCCACTACTGCAGCACCTAATGGTTATTTTGGTGGGGAGCATTTCCAGATTATATCTTTTGAACCGATTGACTACTTTTAATGAAACTTGACACAGAGGTAAATGATGTTAATGCACCTTCAATTTGCTGGGAAATCTGAGTACTGTAACACTCCCTAGTGGCCGTTTTGTTCTCCAGTGGTTTTTAAGTATTGTTTTGGAGGAAGAACAATTCTGGGTGATATCTAAAAAATGTTTGGCAGATGTCACTGGAACTTGACGCAGACATACGTGATTTCAGTACACCAGACTCTTCGTTTTTGGGTGGATTTGTCCTCTGCAACATCGTGATAAAGGGCTTTGCAGGTGTTGTTTGGGGGAGGATGGTATCAAGAGAACCGATTGACGGATTTCAATGAAACTTTGCATTGTGATATAACATGACCATGTGTCTGCTCCATTTTGTTCTTGACAAGGGGCTTTTCAAGTGTTGTTTAGGGGAAGAGCGTTTCTGGATTATATCTAGAGAACTGATTGACAGATTTCAATGAAACGCGAATCAGAGGTTTATGATGACAAAATAGGAGGCAGTGTGGCCTTGTGAGAAAAGTGTCTGTTTCCTCAAGGTCGTGGGTTCAACTCTCAGGTTTCTAGCTTCTCACCTCGGTTTTAACTTTTTGTTAATAAAGCATAAAAAGGGCTCCAGGTGATCAGTGTAATGGGCACCTGAGTGGCCTGGGCACATCTTGTACAATGTGTACCACACAGCCTGCAATTATTTAAATATATATGCGATGACTATGTGCTGGCACCATTTGATTTTCAGACTGGGTGGACTACTGGAGCACTTCCAGTGTTCTTTCATAATTTTGGTTACTTTCGCATCCCCTAGTGGCAATTCTGCTTTTTTCAGTCATCCAACAATATTTCTCCTAAACCCCTGCAGGATCTTTTTGAAATTTGGCAAGTGTATTTGTTTTAACGTGACACCTGATGACAATTACATTTAGACATATCTGACTACTGCTGTGCCCCCTAGTGCCAGTTTAATTTTCAACGATCTCGGCAGGTGTGTTTCTATTGAGGAGAGCATTGCTGACTTGCTATACACTCCCTAGAAGCTATTTTAAGTTTACTACCATTGGTCCATTCAGTGGGAATGTTTGATAAAGTATTTGTTTCTTGTATCTGCGATAAATGCAATGCACATGGTGTGCGCATATCAACACCCTGCATTGCTCCTGTTATTATTGTCATTATTATGATTTATTCATTTAAGTATAATCAATCATAGTTCTTGTTATCCTTCCATTAGAAATGAGGCAAGGTTACTTCGGATTATTTCAATGTCCTGTGGATGACATCATTCTCAGTGATGTTGATTTTTCTGCCAGTGGCATGGAAACCAGAAGGTTGTATACTGGACGGAGACGACTCCCACCTCTTCATAGCATTAAGCATCAGCTAGGTCCAGAAAGACTCCTCAATTTTACCCTTGTAATCCATTGCTTCCCTGTTTAACAGCCCTACGTTTGACCCATCAATCACATGGCAATTCTAGATCAGCATATTGAATGCACATCCGTCAACAGTGGATATCTTGGTTGGGCTTCCATGAAATTATGCTGACAAAATTTTATCCTGGAGAGAACAGACCTGTAAATGTTTGGACATTTCCATTGGGCAATTCTCCCTAGTAATTATTTTATTTTAGTATTCACTTTCGGTGTCCCCCTTACAATCTGCCTAAACCCTTTATGATTCAGTGTGTCAAATGAGTTTCTGTTAAGGTGGCCATGATTAGAGTCAGTTACTGAAAGGATCGGGCTGCTACAAGGGATATTTTCTTTGTGGCAATCTCAACATCCACTGTAGCGTGATTGCATTCGTTGATTTGTCTGTGACTAATACTGCTCCCCACATATTCAGTATTGTCCTCATTAACAGTTTCTCACTCTAGAAGTGTCTACAAAACCAGCACATCTTACATCTTTTCCAGTTGCGATTCACATGTTGGTTTCTTATCAGTGCTGTGCAATGCTCTCGTAACTCGGTTTATTCTAGCAGTATTATCACATGCCCGCGCTTGTTTGCAGGATATCGTCGAGACATTTCAAATCTCGGAACCACTCTTAGAGCCCAAAGTGGACAGTTAATGAATTTGCTTTCAACGGCCCTACATTGTGCAGTTCGTCCAGAACATCCACAGAGACTCGCCATGGGTATTGCTGGAGAACTATTTCTACGGAGATGCTGAAAGAAGATGGATTTGTTTTGTGCAGCTTGTGATGGAGTACTATTGCAGTGGAGATATGGCTTTTGTGACAGGAACTGTTTGTGCAATACCGGAGTTAATGGATGCAGTAGTATTCAAATCAACAACTTAAGTTACAACTGGCAGAAACAGGTCTGGACTAAACATCCATTTCATTACTGGTCGATTCCTGCTTTTAGGTTATGTAGGAACCTCAGAAATAAATCTAAATTTGGCTAATTTTGGAATACCGCATCTCAGAAATAGCTGACTGGATTCTTGTGAAACTTTCACTTTCTATGCTTTATGCACAATTCTCCAAAACATTAAGAATTGGTTTAAAATGTTCCATTTTTGTGTGGGGCTATCAAAATTGGACTTCCAAGAAAAACTTAAAGTTCGTCAAAACAAACTATTTTATAAAATTTTAGGCATGATTGAGATCTCAAACAAAGTGATCAGGAATTCCCCCAACATAACCAATGGTTGGGAGCTGAATTCCTCGTCAGAGTAATATTCCCTCCTGATGGGGGATGAAGGGAAACAGACAGTAAAGTTATTGTGTGGCTAAGCCATTTTGTGATCACCTTCATAATTACTACCAGTAACTTTTGCTGTTAACAGAATTATGCGTCGTGAAGGTAGATCGGTACTTTGGTTGATTATTTTTGTCTTGTACTTTACCGTAACTTTTCGTTTCAAGTCCTTTGTGGGGAGGCAAAGTTGAAAAAGTTTGTTCGCAACTTAAAATTTAAATTACAGCCATACTCCAATAGAAAGCTCCCTGCTTTTGAGGATGTGTGGCTTATGGTTTATCTCGCAGCACATACCAAAAACAATTTCACAAAAGGCCCGTAATTTGCCGTAATGGCGAATGAATACAGGCGGATTTGCCTGTCATGATAGGCTTGGTGCAAGTTGAAATTCACCAGCACAGCACCATGAATAACGGAGTTATCTCTGATTACTCTTTACTGTAACTAGCGTCTCAGTGTTTCTATCCATTGAACCGGTACAATAGTGTAGGCCTTAGTGCTGTTTTTAAGTCATGGGTTTTGATTATTACTCAGTAGTTCACAGACCAGAGGCAGAAATCTTTTCAGACTTAGGTTCATTAGGTCACCTGATGTGGCCAATAGGTGACGTGCAGACAAGACTCAAATGTTTGTGATAAATATTTAAACTTGGGTTTAAGATTTAGGTATATATAATTACTCAGTAGTGTATTTTTGTTGAAGAATTCAGTGTTCATTTAGTAGCAATCGTATGTTTGTTACCTTATCCATGGAGAATTTGCGCTTGTGTTTTTGTATTGACTACCTATGAGTCAACTTGTACTTGTATGTTTTCTAAGCTTATTACTAAAGAGACATTATCTGTTTTAAGTAGGGAAGTGCAATGTCGAGATTATTGTTAGATGGGGTAAACTCAGCGAAGTTATTAGCTTTGACGGGCGCTTTAGAACTAATGTAAGGTGTGTTTTTATTGCCAATTCTCCTGTAGTCTGCTAGTAAATTGGCTAAAATCAAGGCCTGTGTCTTTACCATTTAAAGGTTCTCGCTATTTACAGTGACATTTTCATCGGCAAAGCATTCTGTTGCTTCTGCAGGACTACAGAGCCACAAAGTTATTATTTTCTCTCCAGAATGCCCTTCAACCCATTAGGCTTGCTTTTGTGAAACGGCTGCAGGTAGTAATCGGATGTGTTACACCAAGGATTCATTTGGTTGGAATCTTTGCCATTAACTGGAACCTGACAGGAAAATGAGACTTTCAGTTTGCTAATGTTACGGAGGCTTCAGAGGCAAGATTGTTTGTGGCATTTATTGACACCTGGACCACAGACGCAATGGTTGATATTGCCTCTAACCAATAGTGAGGGGGGTTGTGGCATCCTTGTTTATTTCCCTCTAAAGTTGTGCCAGGAACACATTACGATGTATTGTGCATGCCTGGTGAAGTCTCAAGAACAAACTCGAAAACTGTTGTCAGCATGATTTAGACATTACCCTAGAAACCGTCCACACACCTCCAATTTTATGTTGGATTGAGTATACGGTAAAATATTGACCCTTGATTTATATTTGTTTGGTATTGTGAAACTGGTGATATAACCTTCAGAAGAAAGCACTATTACCAACGAAACTTGATGTTGTCGTCTGGTTTTATTTGGTTCAAGGAAAGCGCCTCGGAAATCGGTGTTCACGAACTCGATGTCGTTTGGCTATGACTACTTACTTATGGACATTGGGTAGTTACCTGAAATTTAAATGGACACTACGACCGTGGACAGCAACGGATGGGAACTGTGGACTTACAGAGATGGAGACTGTTGGAATCTGGGCATTGCCCATAGAAAGAACGGTAATGGTCGGACACAAGGTGTCCGTATTTTGTGAACCAGTTATCAATTGGAATCGCTGCATTGCTCACTGAATAAGTGGTTTTCACAATAGGGCATCTTATATGCTGTAAGAACTTTACGAAAGTGGGGCATTTGTTTGATTCATTGGCAAGTGATACACGCTTGCAAGAAACATAAACTTGTCTTCTGATTAGAAGTGTTGTCTTCGCCGGTGCAGCACCTACTGTATGTCGACTGCTGATTTTACTCCATGAATGAAATTGGGTGTTCATTTGTTCACGACAGTAGCGTGCAGAGGTTTGGTGAGGCCCGGGGGAGGTTTCTTTATGGGATTCCCTCTCTCCACTCAAATGCATGGACCCTAGCACTACGAAAAGTAAAAAAGATGAAACTAAAATAGAAAGTTTATTCATTTTAAATTCAAATCAGTCACAATTTCAAAAGAATACTTATATTGATCATGTGGAAGTCCATTGCCGTCGTACCGTCGGCCCCCACAAATGCACGCTATACGTTCACGAGCACCTGTGCTAGCAAAATGTGCAATTTCTGGCGTTTGAGACGTGACATTATACCACAAAGCACTACTCGGCAGAACGGAGACGGATGTTTGGCTTAGAAGCTTAACGCGATCGTTCGGGCGGGCAGGCATTGTTATCAGACACATATTTTGCTTATGTAATTGATAAACATGTATATTGTGCTGTGTAACTTGGTAGATTTGTTCATAGATTGACACGTTGATTTTTATTTAATCTTGTAAATAAAGTTTTCTACAATCGTCAAACTGTGTGCCTCTTGGCAGATGTGGTTCTTATGTAATTTTGAGAAGTGGTAAATCTTTTGTCTCCTTTGTCGGAGACTGTAATATGTCTCTTTCAACGCCGCAAGCAGAAATATTTTGGATTTTTACGACTCTGCCATGTCAAATATTTGAATGATTTCTGAAATCCATGCAAGTTTTGCGGTGTCATTCATTTTATTTTGTTCATTAGTCAGGCCAAAACACCATTTCAGACAGTTGCCTAAAGTCTTTCATTGTAGTTTCCCTGTTTCCGAAGTTGAAAAAGCGCACAATGTGAATTTTGGATTAGCACCATTTTTGGAACGGGGAGTTTGGTGGGAAAACAAAAATTGATAAACTGAAAAAATTGTCCCACGTATGTTTTTATGCCAATTAGTCCCGACATTACCGAATTTTCGTTATTTCGCAATATGTTACTATTTTACCTACTTGAATACCTAAGATCTCTATACTTAAATTTTGAGGGCCAGGCATTTCGATAAAACTACTTTGTAAGTAATTAATGTACGTTGTCTACCAGACTACAAAATTAGCATTGATTTTCGGCACTAGTCTGATATAACGTGCCCGCATTTTGAGAACCAGTTTCATGCCCGTTAGTGGGGAAAACTGGTTCTCAGAATTTGGGCACGTATTATCAGACCATTACCGATTTTTCTTTGACAGACCTCTAAAAACACTTGTACATGCAGGTTTTCCGAACTTTATTTATTTTTGGTACTTGGGTAAGACAAACATCTTGCGTCGAAAGCGCGTTTACAGAAATGCCTTGCGAGCAACCATTGGTAAAGATAGGTACTTAAGCAATTAGGGTGGTAGAGGCATGGGACGCGGAAGTTCGTCAAAATTTATTTTAAACAATTTCTGATGTCTAATAGGCCTACAGAGTAATTCACTTATCAATCGCAAAATTCGCAATTTTTTGAAATACGCCCGAAGGAATAAATGTGGTTACAACAGAGTTTTTAATCTCCCTCACACTAGGATAAATGCTCATTCAGTTGCTTGAGGTCAAAAGTCACAGGAGACGCGCTTTGCCTTGTAGGGGAAAATTCGACGACGTGGCGAGCAGTTGACAGATCGTTTTTTATTGAAATTTGACGCGAAAGGAAAATGGTTTGATATTAACAGAAATTAATAATCTTTAAGACTGAACAAACCCTAAAAATAGCTGGTAAGGAGGTTGAATTCTATTTCAGTGGCAGACAACCAAGTTCAATATTGCAACTTTAGTCTGTTTATCGCGTTCCAGGCCTCTTTAAGCTCTTTTTGTGACTCCATGTAACTTTCATCAGAAAACTGGTTGGTTTTCTTCTCAGTATATCTCCACTCACATAGTGGTCAGCAAAAGACTAATCAGTGAGTTGGTTAACTTAGATAGGACCTCGCAACCACACCACTTCTAGCACCGCCTCAGCATTCCCATCATCCCTAGTTTTTCGCCGCATTTTTGCTGTTCAGCAGCAGCTCGTTCTGTACAGGGCAACAGTGTTACTTACCTTAGTACTCGTTTTTTAATTTTTGACTTTTTTAAAATGTTATTTTAATCCTTAATTCTGGATGTACATTACAGTGGAAAATCATTTTTGTTGGAAAGATTCTCTCTTCTCAAGGGCGGATCTAGGATACCATAAGGGGAGAGCCCAATATGTTGTCTCGGGGTATTGGGCAAAGCGCGAATGCATGCGCACAGGCGGCCTGGAAGTTGCGGGGGCCAGGGATGTGGACTGTGGACCTTCTGTTCGGAAAATCTATCGGTGGACTAAAAAAAAACTGGACACGATTTTGCTGCGGTATTGGGGTCTGAGCCATCCCCCCCGCTCATCCGCTACCGGTTCTAGTTGCTGAACTAGAACCGCGTGTGCTTCCCTTTCCATCCTATGCAGCATCTTTGTACATGCAGCATTTTCTGAGACTCACGACCCTGACCGCTTTCAAATGCGTTATGGAACTTCAGCTCCGTTTCCAATTTTGAATGAGTGGTCCTTCTTTTATCCGCTACATGTAAATTCATTGATGCAATGCAGTATCAGGCGAAAGCTCACTGAATGTCTTGTTTCTTGTGAAATGCCTCACATAGAGCATGAACCATAGATCTTCAAGGACACGCAAAGCACTGCCTGAAGCCCGTGTGTCCGTTTTGCTATGACACCAGATGGCTCTGTCACCACCACCGAAACTGTCAGTCTGGAACAACTATGGTTGTAGAAGATGTAATGCAAACAAGTTTCAATATTCTGAGGATGCTTTATATATCAACCCCCCC
>NMRA01001452.1:0-19115 GCA_002633005.1 Phoronis australis
CGGCGGCGTTGTTTCCCATTCAGTTAACTGTCTTCGGGAAAAATTGGGTTAACATTAACCTTGTTATTTACCCCATGGCTATATTTTATCGCTTTTACATAGCCACTTTATTTTTCAAGCTTATATGGTAAATGTATCAACATTGCAATCTACAATCACAGCATAATCCGAATTTTTATCAGATTGGTTTGAAGAAACAATGAAATGTTTTTCCCGAACCCAGAGACCACTTCTAAATCGTGGGAGTAACAATATAAGACCAATTTTTATAGTGGTTGGTACGTGACCTAAATCAATATTAGTCTTCTGACATAATGAACGGGTTTGATGCCTCTTTAATATATTTTATATCACTCAACGAAATATCAACAGGCTCCTGAATGTGTTTTTCCTTTCCCAAGGTTTTGTAACAATGGCTGAAATCTCATGAGCTTGATCTAAAGAAATAAGAAACACATATTTTTTCCTGAGCCCAGAAACCACTTCTAAATCGAGTGTGAAGTAACACGGCTAGACTGAACTTTACCACAGTAGATGTGACCTAAGTTAAGATTCGACTTCTGAAAGGTTTGATGCCTATATGATATGTTCTATATCACTTAACGAAATATCAACGTGCTCCTGAAAGTTCAGATTGATATAACCTTTTAATTTTCCCAAAAAATCCAAAGTTTTGTAACAATGGTTGGAATCAGTCGAGTTTTTGGAAATGTTAAAATATCCTTCGTCTTTAAAAGATTTTCTTCTGATGATTGATCGTAGTTTGTCGAGATGCTTGTGTAGTCGTGAAGGGAATGACGTTGAAGTAAGCAGACGTACAGGTATCTTTTGCGATCGTTCTGCTTTTTTATGGTAACGTGTAACGCGAGTTCTACGACAAGTAGTAGTGTATGTTAGTTTATTTGGGCCAGATTAAAGTTTACCATTGCACAAATTGATTGAGACTTAGGAAATGAGAAAAGTGTTGAGTTCACTTTATAGTCAAATGAAAATTGTTGCTGTAACACCAGAATGTATGAAACTCTTCTCGGCCATTTGTCCACATCATACAATATCATTTGTTTGTTGTAACCTCTTTACTAGAGCAGGACTGCTGGAGACTGTATTCTAGATTTCCCGTGAAAAGATGAACCAATGATGGGACATCTCGAGTTCATAGTGAGATTTGTTGAAGATGAATGATTCATACAACTAGCACGAGTTTTAGAAGATGTAGGAATTTGTCAGGATTCCTTAATACAGATTTTTATACACTCAACGTGAGAAATATTTGTGCACAAGTTTTTGACATTGAAGATGATTAGTGGAAAAGCACTTTGTTGTGATAAATTACTGAATTTGTCAATTGTGTTTAGAATTTGATTGGTTTCTTCCTCGTAAAGTTACGTGAATAATTAACGGCATTAAATAAATAATGCTTTACGGTGTAAATTAAATTATGATTGCGTAAACCAGTGGCAGATTTAGGGGGGGGGGGGGCAAGAGGGGCATGCCCAGCCTCCTATAATTCTACCAGATTTCATTTGGCAGTTCGGGGGTGCGAATCTCTGAGCGGCAAATCCTGGCTAATACCCAGTAACAATTCATTTGCGGCGTAAATCCAATGCTTGCCGCGCAAATTAATTTTTTAGCGGTATAAATTAATTATTTATATGGACAAATTAGACATACTAATAGATTTACGTCGTCATAAGATAATTTAGCCGCAGATGATTGATTAACGTCGTAAATGATTAATTAAGACCGTTAACTTCAATTGGCGTCACAACTAATAAATTTAGGCCGCCAATGGAGTCCGCCGTTAACAACTAATTTACGGATGTGTTTTAGGCACGCGAGGTTTCCGTTTGGCCAGCGCGAATAGATAGCACGCCTTCGCGAACATTGTTCTTAAGCACCTGACTTCGACTGCACGTGGACAGAGCAACTATTCATTCTGTTAAATGTAGTCGTGGCTGTTTATATGAAAATAGTTTTCAAAAGCTCCGGATCACCTTGACTTCAAAGAAAATAGTAATACGTTATCTGAAGCTTCTGGTAAAGCGTTAGGAAAGATATGCTCAATATTCCGTGATAACAAGAATCTAAGATTCGAAAAGTTTAAAACATTATTTAATTCGTGTGTGGCACCAATTTTGGATTTCGGGTCATCTGTTTGGGGTTACAAAAATTTTGGTAATGATGAAAATATTCAAAACAGAGCTTTGCGTTTTTATTTAGGATTAACCGATTTACAGCTACTCATACTGTTATTGGTAACATGGGGTGGGACTCCACCGGAAAATATGCTGCGTGTTTGGAACAAACTAGCAACCACAGGTGGTGATAGGTTACTGAAGAAGGTATTTCTATGGGGCTACTTTGTTGGTAGAAAGGGTTGGATAGACGGAATCAAAAATTTGTTTAACATAACTGGCATGCAATCCTGTTTTCAAAATTTGACTACTTGACACATAGTAGACGCTAGAGACAAAGTATACGAATACGCAAAACATGTTTGGGCTAAGTCTGTTGTAACAAAACCCAAGTTAAGAGCATACATTTTTTTAAACACGAGTTTGTAACTGAGCCGTATGTATAGATTAATTGATCTCGTTCCGAGCGATCTCTTCTGGCTCAGCTTAGAGCAGGAATTCTCCCATTGCACTTGAAAACTGGTCGTTATGTAAACACTCCTGTAAGTGAAAGACTTTGCTTGTGTTGTGATTCTGGTTCTGTGGAGGATGAGCTACATTTTGTGTTTGGTTGTTCTCTTTATAACTCACGCTGATCTATTCTGTTTAATAATGTTTCACTTCAAATCCCGAACTTTGCAGATTTCAGAAGATTAGATACATTAAACCTGCTATTTCAGTATTTCCCCAGGGAATTTGCCAAATATATCAAGTCTGCTTTTGAACTTGGAAACCGACGAGTTGTGTGGTTAAAGTGACGAATAAGCCCAACTGGACTGGGCACTTATCTTTCTTACGAATGTTATACCTATAACTGTTTGATTTAATTGTACTTGTCACTATAATAAATAAATACAAATACAAATATAGTTAAAGGTACTAAAGATAAACTTTCTGTTTCGTTTTAGTAACTTCATCAAACTGATTCTAAGGTATTTGTAGTTCTGAACTGAACGCCGCGGTAAGAAAGGAATTTGCCGCGGAAATTTTATATCAAATCCGATTTTTTTACGCGGAAATATAATAAAATGCGCCGATAGAACATTTGAAAAAAGCGGAAATCCACGTTTCCGCGGAAAATTCCAAGCCCTGAGTTCAGTCGAAACTTAAATCCAAATCATGCTCGTTCAACACAAGTCCAATCTTTTATAACTTAAATGAATTTAATATGAATGTTTTGGTTTAATTTCTATCTTAAGTTATTCACCACAACCTAAAATGGCCGCCATAGTGAGTGACAGCGGACTCATGCATTGTAGGTAGTCACGGAACTGGGGCGATATGTAATAAGGTTTCCACGGAAACCCCGCTCACTTTAAAAAATAAGAAATAGGGAAACACAAACAAGGTGAAAAGTGACGAAATGTTTATGTTTTAGTTAAACCTTTCCACTGAAAAAACTTTAAATTGAAGAATCTACCGGAAAGAGTATCTTTAAACCGCATTGTCCTGAAAAAGTTGCATAATTTCTATCTCGTAAATGAGAAACGTTTCACCCAAATTTATCTTACAAAGAACATTGATGCCAACAGTTTCTTCTGAAAATTCTAACTTTGACAATCCTGAACTTTTGGTTTGCGCGCTTAAAGTATTGCTCGTTTAAGTTTTGGTGGAGATCGCTGAGCTAAAATTTGCTACCCACAGTGAGTATATTTTGACCAAAAGGACGTTTTGTAATACCTAGACTAAGGGATGTTCATTCAAACGACATGCGTCGCAAATCTGCTCCGTTTCGGTATTTTTTTATCACATTTTGGGGCATGAAAACCAGTTTGTCGACCTTGGTGAAAGTCAGTTATTGTATAATATGTCATAGTTACACTCGATATTTTTTTTTCACGTCGGATTTAATTCAGTTATCCTTCTCAATTTACAAAACCTTAAAAGCCTCGAACAATGAAAACCTTCCCAAATTCGAAATATCATTCTGTCTAGAAAACGTTGGAGCTCATATTGGCGAAACAATTAAAAACAGAGAGACATTGGTGAAAACAAACAGATGCTGAGAAAAATTGATTTACCCTACCCACAGAAACATTCCGCCAAACAAACTAATCTTTCGATACCTGTCCCGTGAAAATAACCCGGGTTAATGTCACAGATGCAAAGGAGGCTAGATGTAGTCGAAAAGAGCCATTCATTAAAACTGAGTAAAAGTGCAATGCGAAAATGATAATGCTGCGAATATATCGATTTTGAATTCAACTGACTACTTCAAATGCACCTCTTCTCTATTTTCAATACCACACAACCAGATGGCGCTCAGCATTTCTAGTTTTCATTTCTCCTCAAGTTCTCTTCGTTTGGGTATTAAAGACATCAGAAGTGGTGAACAACCGGGATTAAAATTTTAAATTATTTTTCAACTAAATTTTTTCAAGGAAAATAATTCTAGAAAGTTTAGTATTATTAAAAAAATAATTGCCGGCCGTCTGATACGCGTTGTACCAGACGTGCGTAGACCGCTAAGTTGGGTCCATTGCACTGATCATCTGAAAACATTTGTATGCTTTATTAAAATATAAACAACTCAACAAAAACTTTGGAAATTGTGTTCACTCGTGCGTGTTTTCATTACTTTTGGTTTACTTACATCGTGGCATTCCCCTTCCCAACTATATCGTATTTTGTTAATAAAATTTTGATACGCTAGAATGTATTTTTGCTGGCAAAAACGGTTCGAATGTTGCAAATTGTTGCCAAGCAGTGTCACTGCCTGTGATGTGCTGGTGATTAACACGGGTGTAAATATCAAATTGTGAGACACTGAATTATAGCATGGAGCTCGAGCAGTGCGGAACCTTGACCCACCTCTAAATCAGCCACTGAACAGACGAATACTGTATGTAACTTCTTCAGGAAATATAACTTAAAAAACTGCTAAAGAAAAAGTATCTCAACGTTACCTGGCGTATATTGTAAACGAGTATACAACAACAAGCAAACAATAAAAATATGAAATTATGTCCATTCACGTAAACGTGCTCTCTCCTTAAAGGAGAATGACACCCGAATTAATTAGTCTTTCTTACCGTCTTAATCGGTCTATGTCCACATCGCCTCTGATACGGTCGACCTCACCTTGCTGAAAGGTGTCGCGTTAACCTGTGAGGAAGGTGAGAAACGACGCAGCGACGTCAGTGGTTCCTCTGCAGAGTGAATGACGCTATATTGCGGTGCATCGTTCCCGCGTGCAAGAACTATGAAGCTGCAAAGAAAGCGGGTATATCGTTTTTTCGACTTCCTTGAGAGCCCGAAATGCTTAGGTAGTGGCTTGCGGTAGTGAAGAATGAAAGGCAAGCTGTTAATAGTAAGTATGAGGCCGTAAAACATCTCCGTGTCTGTGCCGGGCCGGCATTTCGTCCACAGTGATTTCTCTGACGAATTCCGGCTTACCAAAGAACTATCCATACGTTCCGTTGCATGTGCATGTTTAGTCTCTATCAAAAGCACAATACGACAGGGCTTCCGCAGTGTAGTATAGTGTAGGCTACCAGTCTTCTAGGAGCCTCGTGAGTATGAGGTTTGTTCTTGAGTCTCTCACTGATTTCTATTTGGGGTGCAAGTGCTGGGAGAAAACCTTATAAATAGAGATGCAACCTACTGGTCCAAGAACTGCAAGTTATGCTCTTGTCACTTCGAGGAGTCCATGCTCACGAATACTCGTGTGAAACACAAGCTGGTATGGAATGCAGGGCCAACACTTGATGTCCGGAATCCACCAAAAAACTAAGATGTCAAAAAGTTCTCCGAAAATTATGTATATTACGGCTCTGGAATAGACTTACTTGCACGTATGATTATTGTCTCACAAAGCAAGTACTGGGACATCACATGTAGAAAGGACAACTGGTAAAAATCTTGTTTTCGAATTCTTACTAAGGTTGACTTGAAATTCTTACTAAGGTTGATCAGGTAGAAACATGAGAGGTTAGCCAGTGATTTGGAGAAAGCTAAATTGAAACTGATGGATCTGTCGGAGTCTGAGTGGGGGTTGAATTTTTGATTAACCCAAGCTATCAGAATCAGTTTGCTTCTGGTTTAAAAACACCTCCGGTCTGTGAGTAAATTAGTTTTCAGCTTTATTTGAAACGCATTTCTTTGGCGAAAAGAGCTGTTGTTCGCTAATGAACTAATAGAGAGTGCATGCGCACACCCATCCTAAAATATACAGGGCTCGAATTTTTTGGTATGTGGACTTTTTACTGAAAAAAAACAAGGACTAAAAAAACGGCGTACTAGTTTCACAACTATGAATTGTGCATTTGTGCCCAATTCTTGTAGATTTTTGTCTCGTTTTCTCGGACTTTTTGTTTCTCTGAGGCACACCTTTTTTCCCACTTCACCAAATGGAGGGTTCATTCGAGACCAGATTTTGAGATCTTTTTGTTTTGGTGTAGGCTATGAGTTGCTTATTTTGTACGTTTTTAGAGATTGTTATTAATTTATGCTCCACTTGTGGCTATGTAACAGATATGATCTTGTGGTCAGACTGTAAATTACATGTACCTGAAATGTATACTGTTAATGATAAGAGGAACAGTGGGTATATGATAAAATAATTTTGGTCTTGTCACCCAAGTCTATTTAGCTCAGTTTTATATGACGTTGTGTGGGTGGTGAATATTTCGATTACTGTTCATTACCTGCTAAATTTTTGTCATGACAGTTTGAACTTTTACAACAGTATGAGTGGTGATAAACTCAATGTTACTGCGTTTTGTAAGTTGTGAGCTATTCCACAGATTAGCAACTGACTTGTAACTACTTGCGATTATAGTGGGAGAGCGGGAGGTTAAGCTAAACTGGCATGTCACTGCGAAATTATGGAGTGTTCTGAAATTATATGTACATGTAGTGATGAATTGCCTTGACGGCAATATAGCGTTCTTATTGTTTTTAGATGTGGCAGAATTGTTATCCTCGACAACAGCGTAACAGTGTGGTATTCGAACGACATTGTGAAGTTTTTCTAGGATCCGATACCAAATTTTCCTTGGAAAAAGTTTGAGATTCATGTGAGCGTTCATGCATATCGGAATGAAACCTGGCGGAGACCCATAAGAATCAAAGAAACCGTGCCAAACGTTAATCAGCAGCGTATGCCAAAAGTGGATACGTCTACAACTCCTGGAATTATTCAAAAGCTTGTTGATATTTCTCCCAAAGCTTGTGCGTTGACCGCTAGAAGATAAATGTCGGGAAAACTAAAACTAGTGGAGACATTGACCTGTTCGGCTACGAAAATCAAGAAAAACCAAATTTGAAAGACGGACAACAAAAACTTAAAATTAAACTGGAAAATGAGGAAGTTGAGGAACCGAGAAATTTGCAGGCCCATAGTCACGAATTTCTAGAAAGGTGGACCTTACCCAAAACACAGCTTTAATCATGGGAAAGGAATTTTGTATGCACGTCAACGATGGCTGTCAGTTCTCCTGAGATAAGAAGGAACTCGCAATACCAGAAAATGATGATACCGTGACAGTTGCTCGCAAAGAACGGGATTTAAATTCGTATGTAATGTTGTCCATAAATAGAACACTCTGTCGTTACCTCCTGCCGAGGACTGTAGAAGTATATGAGAGTTTACTCCGCCATCTTACCATTCGCCGCAATGTTTATCGCTCGAAAAACTAGCGCCCCAAGCGGTGAATAAACAACACTAAATAGCGGCTTTGCAGCGACGCCATATTAAAATTAGGTTAAAATGGTGCATTTTAATTGTGGGTCCTGTGGTCCGGATTCCGAAAGCGGCCATAGTAACAAGCATAATACGCGGTATGAGCGCGAAGAAAACTTACGGCGGTTACACTTGTTGTGTTCCTGGCTGCTTCAAAAGCAACAAGAGAGATAAATATCTGAGTTTTTATGTGTTCCCTGCAAACCAGGAACTTCTTGAAAAATGGATAAAGAACATTGGGAGAGCTGGGAGTAAGGGGAGATTTAGCGCATTCAAACCAACCTGGGGCCATCTAGGCAACACGTAAACCCCTGGTAGGCCATATAGGGGCTAGAATACTTCCATTCGCTTCCTGTACTCATTTCGGTACTTCAGTGTATTTTAAACAAGCCGTGACCTGATTTGGGTTACCGATTTCGAGTTTTCATCTCGTCAAAAATACATTCTACACTTAAAACCATCATTTAAAAAAACGTTTACTTTCATCATTTCTTCCTTTCTACTTCTATACATATCTTTGATGAAGCTTAGTTGTGAGAATTAAGTTGACTTTGGAGAAGAATTCCAACTCCACGTTTTTGGTTGCCGTTAACTTTTTCACCGCATGCGCGAAATCCACAAAGTTCGTCAACTGGGTCACGTGAGTTAGGCAAAGGTTAGCGCGAGACTGAGCG
The DNA here is from genome assembly GCA_002633005.1 of Phoronis australis. Lineage (NCBI taxonomy): Eukaryota > Metazoa > Phoronida > Phoronidae > Phoronis > Phoronis australis. The sequence goes on from NMRA01001452.1 coordinate 8,532, forward strand.
AAGCGCGTGACACAAGCGCGCGACACTTGTAAAATAGCTTGAGAAGGTATCGGGTGAAATTTGTAAGATTTGTGTCCGTCCTTTAGTCTTTTTATTTGTCAACATGCGTACACGTAACTTCCTCAAAAGGGCACCCGGAAAGAGAAACTCGAACAAACTGCGACAGATTTTCATCGATTTGTTCAAGTTTTGCTGACTAAATTGTATCCATAGTCGTGGTATGTGTTAATTATAACTCCGTGTTCCTATATGTATGGTTCATTTGATTTTATTTGCTGTATTTTGAAGTTTTTGTGAGGATGTACTAGTTATAGCCCCTGTATGCCTGGGGTATCCAGGGCGATGTAATTGCCTAGGGGCGATCGTGTGTGCAGCGAACATTTTCCTGGCGGAAAAAAGACGTATGAGAACAACATTCCGACGGAGTTCCCTCTTAAAATTATCGTCTCTAGCAATCCACGGCGAAAGCTACAAAAGTTAAGCCACCCAGGAACTCTCAACATTTCTGAAACCGGACAGAGGCGGAGATTTCGAAATCAACGCCGATAGCCCCAATACTGAACATGACGACAATCGTGCCCTCGGTCACACGGTCACTGATCATACATGTACAAGCTACGCTGTGTTTACAAGCGAGAGAGAGGACTTGATTGGTTTTATAAAGCAAAAAAATGAAACATGGTTTTTAGTTGGCAAATCACTTCAAATGCACACACTATCCAGCCTGCTCAGGACATGCCTGACCATGAGCCTTCGCACAGGAAGTAACTCGCACATGCGCAATGCGTATTTCGTTTGCACTGCAAATCCCCTATTAGCGTCGCAGTTCGAACAATGTAAACACTGATAAATTCATACTTTAATGACGTTCGACGTGAAATAAAATTACTCTGTGTGATTAAAAATGTTTGAAATACGTAAACTAATAAAATGAAAATGAGTGTATTAATCATTATTAAAGTGTCTTTGCTTTTATTCTCTTGAAGCTCATTTTTGTTTCATGTTTGAGCTCTTAACAAGGCAAAATATGGTTACTTATAACATTTCATACCTCCATGGGCTACTTATTAATGATTGCTCTTTGGGGGTTCAGAGGGGAGTTGCACCCAGGCTCCAGCAAAGGGTACAAGGAAGGAATACTGATTTTAATGCCTGCCTAATTTTCACCTTCCTTGTAGTACCACCTGTTAAAGACCTGGTCTCACACGTTGTTAACCCTTATTACATGGTTAGAGGATGTTATAAGGATCCAAGAAGTACCTACCCCATAACTAATACACAATCCGTACTCGAAAAAAGTTTAAATGAACGCGCCACTCACGAATCGCACCCGAAGAACAACCGCCATTTTGAACTTGCCGCGAACCCGGAAGTATAATTCATTCAGGAACCCAGGCTGAGAAAAAGCGTGTCAGTGCGACCAGAGCAGTGCCTGCAAACGGGGTTAAAATAATCGACAGCGCGCCTTAACTTTAATAAAATCAAAATACGGACAACTTTATCGAATTTGCTGAAGAAATGGGGCGAATAAATTTTGACAGAAATTATTTTGCCAGAATCGGGACCGCAGCCTATTGGACCCGGTGCGGATCGAGACCAGACACTGGCGAACGGTAAATGCAGCCATGCGGTTGCAAGCTGTTTTGTCGAAGTAAAATGATCAAATCATAAATGCCACATATATTCAAAGGTATAGTTTGAGACACTTAGCTAGCCTCAGTGCCACTGAGCTACCAGTGAAGACTATCGTCAAAATACAGCTTGCTACCCTTAGGCCTAACTGGTCGCTGGCCACAGCGCTCGCTCAAACGAGGTTTATTTAGAACTTGGATACTTCTGGCGAACTGTGCAAAGTTGTTGGCTTTCAATAGAGATTTGCCCAGACTTTGTATGAGCACACCAAGCCTAAAAGAATGGGGGGCTGGACTTTTAGGAATGTCTACCTTTTACTATAAGATTCACAGGGTACTGTATGTTCAGAGCTATGAATTGCAGACGCTAAATTTTTGTACTTCCTGTCTTCTAGCGGAATATTGTCTCATTTTCTACTTTTTTTCGGAATTCGTGCTTCTGTGACTGAGGCAGACCTTTTTCCAGTTCTCCAAATAGGGGGCTCGTTCGAGCACATAATTATGACAAGTCCAATACAAAATGTATCATTTTTATTCATTAACCCAACATGATTCACACTTTTAACATAATAAGTAACTTAAAATGCACAATACTTTACAACATTTAGCATTGCAAACACTATTCAACAGCAACAGTTTCCATGATATGAAAGTGGACATACATGTAACCATTACCGTGGCGACGGAATAATGTTTCTTTACACCAGGATTTGACAAGCATGATTAAAAAAAATATGAAGTTGCAAGGATCAAGAATTAGAGGCTTGAATATTCACAATCCAACATGATCGCTTATTTCTCCAATTAAGATTATTCATATTGTTGACTTGATAACCTGAATTAAGAATCAATAACTTACAAAACATGACCTGAAAACAATTGAGACTTAAAATTTAGAAAAAATATGAATCATTTTGTGACACCGAATCAAGTCTTGAATAGCAGTTTACAGTCAAAACAAAAAACCATTTCAAAATCATTTCAACTATTTTTTTAGCTTAGTGTAAGATCACTTGAATGGGAAATTTACAGTAAAATAATTCGAATATATCTTATATTTTTGCACAAAAAACACGAAAATTGAACAAACTTCCTTTTTTGCAGCAACGTTTGTCAAAATGTATCAACCTTAAATCTTCACAAATTACGAAGTAGCCGATTGAACATGCCTTTCAGTTCAGCAAAAGTCGCCATGTTGTCGGTGCCCCAGAAATGAGACGAAGTCCAACGGGAATTGTGAGCACATTTATCACTTAATGAGTAACAGATGCGAGGCTGAAATTTGGTGAACACTGTTGAATCGTGCAGAATAGTAAGTAAAGATATGTCTAACTTAATTTCACCGTAATTTGTTGGCGAAAACAATTTAAGTCGTAGCTTATCCCGCTGTCCTCCAATATGGCAGACGCGATCCAAACAAAGTGACCCAACTTTCGCCACAAAACTTGCAAGAACTTTACACTGCTTGCCCCGATTTTGATACTTTTTCGATTTTTACTGAGTAGATTGCACTACCTTTCCCATGATGGCAAACAACTTTTTCAAAACGAGAAAAAAAAATCAACACGAACAAAAAATTGGTTCGACCCATATTGGTTCCTAGGTTCGACCGGCCTACGTAAGGAACTAAATACCAATGCTAATTTAACATACTAAGTACGCGTGACATTCCAAAAAAATTCAACGACCACTAACTACAAACTATAAATACAACAATACATATGCAAACGAATCACGAGATATTATAAATAAAACAAAATAATGAAGACTTTTCGAGCAAGCAATAGCACATTCAGTTACAAGGAAAAATGGCGGCGTTCAGGACAAGTTCCTGAACTGATGAGCCGGAAATGTGGGTACGGAAATAACCGATGACAGCCGGTAATTATACGCTCACAGAGAAGGGTCAAATACTATTAAAAATCGCTTTTGGCAACACAGGCGAAAAGAATATAAAGAAAGGGTGTCGAAAATAAGATTTTATGTAGTAAGTATTTTCGGATACATTAATTGTGTATAATAGTGTTCAAATAATAACTTGTCATAACATTATGAACTTTAAACAAATGTAAACAGAAAAGGATAAGGGAGACTGCACCAAAGCTGAGCGGATAAGTGGTTTTACAGAAGCGCATTAGATTTAGCTGGACATTTACACTATGGAACATCTTTCGATTCAAAAAGACTTGTGAATTCGCGTCTGCCAGTTTCTGAGTTTTAATGTGGATACAATCTATGGGACCTAACACATTCGGAAAACCTGCAATGATCTAATGAAATCAAAATAAAAAATATCATCAACGATGAATGTACAAAACATGAGTCTTAGTAGGCCTATATCAAAATCAGTGAAGGTGAAATGATCACGAGTTAATAGGGCTCTGTGGAACGTAAAGCACGCACATATTTTTTTAAAAATGAACATGATGTTATGATTAAAAATTGCCACAGCATAACCATACTAGAGCGCTCCTGCTACCCGTGCAACACAAATGATAGGATCAACATGTGACCACTCACTGAAGAAAGTGGAAAATTGATTGTTTTGAAAAGAACACGTCACATATTTTGTACTCATTGGCTACCTCTGAGTGACAGTCTCTGAGAATTCCGATATTTTACAAGTGTCTCAGCAAAGGAACAATATACTGGGCGGTGAAGTTTGTCATTTGCTTCCGCCAGCTACTGGGTGCCACCTAGAACTCTGGGGGTTGTTGGAACAGCTAGTACACTGCATGATGTCGAATGAAGGTATCGAAGTATTATTATGCATGGAAACCAGTAAGATGGGGTCAGAGCAGCAATGGAGGTGTCATCATTTTGTTATGCCCTGCAAAAGCTATCTAAGTTGTCATCTATTCTGAAGCCCAAAACAACTTTGACGAGAATTCACAAAAGAAACTGTGACTCCTCTCTCTGTTCTTGTCATTAAAAAATACCGATTTTGTAATGTTTAGGTACGAAACATAGTATACCTGTTCTGTGCCACCCATGATTACCGGCTGTTGTGGCTGTGGCTGTGGCTGGGAAAATAACTCGTCGAGAGAACATTTAGCCAAATAAGGCAAATGCACTAAGTGACATCGTCTCATGGAAGACTAAACTTTCTAAAATGGTTAAAAGGAACACATATTTAACGACCTTTTACCACAAATCGACAACAAAACTCACGTTGACGAAGCCATCTGTCCACGTTGTCCGACGAATGCCAAGACTGAGTGCGAGAGAGAGTACATTATAGATGAGGGCGAAGCCTCCGGACAGCTTCGCAAGATCGGGCGATCTCGCCTTATGTCCTCGCTGTGTTTGATGTTTTTGGTCTGGGTGTAGAGCGATGGCGTAGAACTGGTTGGAAGGCGATGGTGTTATTTTTGATGATGAGACGCTAGCTGGATGGCAACAGCGTCGTTGACTTCTTGGATATAGCTTGATGCGCATTAGGCTGGCTGGGGACACCTTTTGTACTGGTTCTGGGTTGTCTTTATACACTGTACTACTCCGTCGGGACGGTTACCAGTTTAAGCAGGGCCAATACCCTTGGTGCTCCTGGTAGGCTTATATATGCTTGTCAGTGGCATGGGTTAAGGTTGTCTTTATACTGCCCCGTCGGAACAGTTCACTGTCTAGTCACCAACTGGAGGATCTGTGAGCCATTCAGATCTGTTTTGTAATTGGTGTTGACGGATGTGACTACTGGATGATTTCTTCTTTCCAAAGTCGAGTCATAATTTGATTATCATTACATGTATGCCCACCGCCGGCTTGGTGAGCGTCATAGCCAGCCTGAGGACCTCTAGGTCGTTTGATGGCCCCTTTACTACCTGCGCGTATGACAGCTGCTTTGCTTTAGTTGCTGCTTTGTAGGCATTCAAGTGACTACAGGACCTACATGTATGGTTCGCTAGGTGTAGGCCACCGCAGCTAGCACGCGTCGGAGCTTTCTGAAGCCATCGCAGTCTCAGGATTTGTGGTTATTACCACAGTCGATTGCAATTTTCAACCTCAGACTTGCAGTTCGAGCTGTAGTGGCCGTATCCTCGGCACTTAAAGTATTGTAACACTGTCTTTGTCTTTTATAGTTTGGCCGAACTCCATTCTCGGAGAATCACAATTAAGAAATGATCCATATTATCTGACAACTCAGAAAACCGGGACTTGGTTATCCTTGCGTCATCTCCCGTTGAAAATGTTACAAAATAGCCGGCGCTCTTGATCAGCGCACAGCAAACGTGAAGGATTGCACGTCTGACCGAGGATTTGCCGAACATCAGACATCAACAAGGTTAGTGAGACCCTAAGGCGAGGAACCGGAGGGTCAGGAGAACGGTTTATAAAGCGGAGGTAACGACGAGTTGATGTGGTATTGGTTCAGGTTGAGTAGATTCAAAATAAAAAATATAGTAGACACTGGTGACCTAAAGTCGTGAATATAAGCATAAAAAGCAGATGATTGTCATACTACCCGATATCCGTTAGCAACTGCTCATGTGATTTCACGGACATTTATCAGCCTTCACAAATATACGTGTTTTGTCAATCTTAACCCTTGTTTGTCTTCGTAAACAAAGTTTTGAAACGGTTGTTGATAACGTCGGCCATTTTGAATGAGGCCCTAAAGTCGTGACCGTTTCATTTAGACGGAAATGCACGGAGTGAGACCACACAAATCAACTACAGTACTTACAGTTACATGTACTCTAGACGACATAAAAACGCAATGCATTGTTTATTAATTCAGTTTCAATTGAAGCAAACTGCTATGTGTTTTGCACACAACTCCGATGTACACAGACGTTTTCAATGAGGTTATTTACGTAAAACGCTAAGAACCCAGCATCTATCTGTATTTTGTTGCTTTGGCCTTACCAAACTTTATCGACCCTGGACATATTGATACATTGTTCAAACCACCACTGAAGCGCTTCTTACAGCACGTCTGAACGATACCGAAAATACAATCTGAAAATGCATAAAATAGTGGATTAGTGAAATGTGCTGTTTTAAGATACATGTACATTTAACACCCTCTCATTTGAAATGAGCTTTTCTCAAATACATGTAAATGAGCTTCGAAAAAAGGACTTAAATTGAATACTTAATAAGATATTTCCCAGACAATACCACACTTGCAAATTCATTATCCTATATATATCTATAGGGTATACCACTAGCGTCATTCGTTTGAATGGTCTAACCTGACGTCATTGGTTTGTAAAAGGTCACGCACTTTCTTAATTTCGGAAGAGGTGCATTCCACGGTATTTGTGCCGTGGACTTAACAAATTCAAATCACCCTTTAAACTTTCATTTTGATGTTTACACATAGTTTAATCATTGAATTTTGTTGTCTGCAGGTCCATTTTCTATTAGTCTTAGAAATTGTGCTTTTATCGGAAGGTTTATCTCTAATTTGTAAAACTGTGTGTTACAGATGTGACATAACTTTTTTCATAATTTTTTTTCTACACACGTGAAGAAATTAATGCTAAAACTGTTTTAATAAATCATTTACTACACAAGGAGTATACTAACAGTTGAAACTACCTGATTTTTTGATAATTAGTATTTCTAATTAAACTTTTGAATTAGTGAAAGTCACATCTGTAACATGTAAGTAACAAAATTTGTGATTTTAGGAAAAAAGTAAATTAATTTGAACACAATTTTATTTCCTTTTTATTCACCCTAACTAACATAATTGAGCAAAATTTCTCAAGGATATCTCAATCCTTTTCCCAAAAAAATCAAAAAACATTTTAAGTCACATCTGTAACAGTAAGAAATGTGACCATCTTTCACAGCCACAAACTAAAGATTTCCATTTTAGGACTTAATTTCTAAGAGGTGCATGACCAATTTGAACAAATATCTAGGAAGAATTGCTAAAACCACTGTTAATCATCTCCTGTGTCAAGAACTCCCCGTTTAGCGATAGTTCAAGGCTAACGTTGACACACACTGTGGTGAAGAATATATGCACTGAAAGTCCTCCTCATTCACCACAGCCACCAGCTGAAAATCCACAAACTTCACACGAAGCACCAGCTGAAATCCGCCCAATTCACCAGGGGCATATCCTCCTTCATCAGAGGCTCTGATCAGTGTTTTTTCGGTCAGTGATTATGTGATTGTTGAATTCAGAGGTATTCGTTTCAAGCAAGGTGTTCCATCAAAACTGGAATTATGGTGTAAAGCAAATATCCCAGAGTCAAAAACGTTCTACCGCACCTTCAAAACAGCTAACCAGCCCGAAAAACATAAACCCCGGCCTCTAAGACAGAAACCCTGGGGATCGGACAAAACACCTCCGGCCGAAACACCACTCCCTACTTGCTTTCCAACATTGTTTGTCACAAGAAAATAGTGCCTTAGTACCTTTAAAGGACTCTGTGTTCATACGAGGTGTATCAATTTCACATTTTGGTGAAACGATAAATCTTCCTATTTTAAAGAGTTGATGTGATATGTTGTTTTAGACGACTTATGACCGACCTGTAGCAATACAAGTGTTGATAATTAAATCGCGGACGTGTACAGTGTACTAGACACGGTGAACAATGGAAGATGGCATGTGCTTGTGTGGTGGACGCCACAACGGTCACAGAATTCAGAAGAATGATGTACCACAAAAGCTTGTGAATGCGTCGAGTTCAGAAATTCCGATTCCAAATTTAGGGAACATTGAGGAGTTGAAGTACTCTTTTTGAGGACAAGAACAGTAAATTTGGTGACCACAAATTTTCAAGCAACAAGTCAATATAACATAAGTTGCGTTTTGTTATTTTCAATCTTTAACAAATGCAGAAAACAAATGGAAAGTACTTGAAAATGCTCAGTTTGAGGCTGTCGAAGTTATTTGAAAAATTGTCTAGGTTCCCTGTTCGATCACTGGGGTTCGTGTTTTAAATGCCTAGGTTTGTGTTTTTTTTGGGCTGGTTAGCTGTGTTGACTCCAGGATAAACTGTTTTACACTAGGATTCCAATTTCAATGGAACAATTGCGTCCTAGGAGCTCATACGTTGCACAAACCATGATGGTTGAAAGAGATGTCAATCAACAATTTCCACATAGGCGGGTAAATCATAATCAAGGTCCAAATTTGAAAGTTGACAGGTTACTTGCTAAAATAATTTTTTGTCACTTGCTGAATGCCAACTGAATCTCATAAGCACAAAAGTTTATTTAGTTGAGCAAATTAAAAAAGATTTGTCAAAATCGGACAGTATTTGAGAAATTTATACACTTTTTTGTGTAAATTTCTTGCATTTTTAGCGTTACGGGTTGCCATTTTGAAAATTCCAATTTTCCACTGTGAGGAGTAGAAAAACTCATTTTGTTAAGTAAACAATTATTTTGATATGACTAGGAACAACTCGAGTCACTGTCAGAATCACTTAGATGAAGTTGTGCTCAGTCATTGAGAAATGATAGGGTTCATCCTAAAACAGGAACTTATTACGAAATTTGTAAATGCTGTGTTTCTAACCCTCATCTACCGTAAAAAAGGTTAAGAAGAAAAGTTCTCCCTCTGTAAATTACAGCAAATTATTCAATATGCTAACCAACCAAAAGTTTAGGTTTTTGCTATGTTGGAAAAGGACCAAAAAGGCCACCTAACAAAATGTAGTGCATGTATCCAAGTGAAATTCAGTAACAAAAATGGTGATTGCAAATAAAATTGCCTTTTAAATAACAACATGGTGCTTACTATCATCAAAGAAAAAATGAATGGCCATACAACATTATGTTACCTGACGTGTCATTGAAATTTATCGTAATCTATTTTGCCCGGGGTACGCCACGAGCTATGTTGCAGAGTAAAACAAGAGGAGGATTGCGAATGTTTCGGAGGAACGTAAATTGTCAACATCGCCGGGGCATCTGGGACAGCGGGACAGCGTGGTGGGATTTTTAATGGCGTCTCGTGGTAGTGTTAAGCGTGGCGACAAATACTACCGCTCTGCAGCCAAAAATGTGTGGGTTGGGAGTGGACGGGCGAGCTAAAAGGACGCAAACGCATGCTAGTGATGGTGATAAGGTTTTTTTTTATAGTCCTCCCTATTTTTGTCGCGGAAAGGTTCACATTGACCAATTCAAGGCTGGTTATCGGGCATGATTTGGGCCGTAAAAGTTTCAAAGTTTCCGCGTTTTTTGTCACTGGTCATTCCAAGCACTGATTAAGTATTTTGGTGGTGGATAAGCTGTTTATGGTGCATGGAAGATCAGGCAAACAAGGTTGCGATTTTAGGTTTGTAGCTGATGAATAGGCAGGGATACTGTAAAAAATGGTCTTGTAGAACTGAGGTCAGTGTATGTTGCACCGCATACCATTCATTATCAATCAGACTATGTCCAACTGGGACTGAGCATCCACATTTCTTTACAGAGGTTTTCCTTTCATCCAGGTTGTTACTACCAGTTACTCTGTGTCGTTCCTGAGCCTCGTTTTTATGTTTTCACGTTTCCCTCTTCAGAGAATGACATCGGTCGGAGCTCATATGGTGCTATACAGGTCAAGTACGCGTTCGACTATGCTTACATCATGCTATGCCAAGCTGTGATCCCACACGACTCGCATGTTGCACGGTCAAGTCGCGGGTAAGTGGCAGTCTATAGTTTGGGGGCTTGAAGCCTGGTGACCATGGATGTGCCTCGTGATCACAAAAACTCCCCTAGTCGTTGCTCATTCTACTTTTCAATATAAGCTGATTTTACCTACCTGCTTTATTGTGACCTTAAATGTTCATTTGGGTTATTCCAGCATTGTATGTCTAAATGTCAATAGTCAGTTTATTTTTGACATAAAGTTATTGTCTATCTAATTATGTGTTGGTCAGTGGAAAATGTATTAAAATAAGATTACTGTAGCGTGAGCTGTTCTACTATGAAAATACATTCAACCAAGCTTGTTTTTCTTTGATGCAGTATTCTCAGTCGCATCGTGCGTGTCACT
>NMRA01001454.1:0-11113 GCA_002633005.1 Phoronis australis
ACGCAGTGAAATGAACAGAATTGAACTGAACACTGAACTGTTTTATTCCACATATCACAACAATATATATACACACGACTACATAACAACATATGATGCGTTACCTATGACACACTTCCTATACCAGGAATCGCATGACATAATACCAATTAAACTACTGAACTCATAAACAATACCAACCTACAAACATCCTGTTGTGTGACTAGGTACACAACACGGGCCACATGGCATGTTCATTGTCTCAACTGTGATTTGGAGGCCAAGACTCCTCAACATCTGGTAGAGATTTGCCCTGCCTACAGTAGACACCGTAATCTGCTACTTGATTGACACATAACCCGCCAGGTTGACATTGTTAGTTCATACAGGTTCATACGCTTTTTGCATTTGTACCTGAGTGGTGCTGGCATGAACCAAATAATCATATTACATTTGTAAAGCTTATGAAAATGTTGGATCTCAGATTAATCTAATTTGTATTTCATGCCACTGCCCTCAAGGAAAAGCGGCTCTTTGTTATCCTGTAAATTTTGTGTAATATGTTGACCAAAGCCTTAAATGTTGAAAATATACTAAAAAAAACAAAAAAAAAAACAGTGCAGGTGGTCTGATGTCATTTGCGGTGCATCAGACGTGCGCAGGCCTCATGGTTGGGCCCATTACACAAAACACCTGAGCAAAAGCAGGAAAACAGGTACCGAGCCTGTTCTCAAAATCCAGGACCCTTAAAAGTGACTTTTGACATACCACCTGTGTTGCATCCAATTTCAGTGAAATACAAAATTCTAATTCATAGGTGACTGATGAGGAGTACGACGCCCTGGGTGAGAACATTATCATCAAAATGTTGCCATTTGGGTCAGCACGTATGGCTCGAATGGTAACGCATATTGACGTAAGCTTTGAAGATGTGCTCAAGGCAGAAACCAAGCTGAAATACGTGATACAGGAGTACACATCTATGATGTGATGAGAGTTTAAATTGTGTCAGTAAAGAGGCAACCACAAAAGGATAATATTTTTAAAATGTGCTAGAAATGTGAGGTTTTGGGGATAAAAGTTCAAATCAGATAATCTAAAGCTCCTTCCTTTTATTGATTAAATCTGGTTTGTATGTTACAAATGCAAAATTCTTTAACAAGAGCAACGCAGAGCGTTGAAATGCGCCCACAATTGCACAGTATACGGTATCCTTCTAGGGTTGTTTATTGGTACTATAAAGTGGCCAGTAGAGGGAATATATGTAGTATGTTGTACTTTGCAAAATGGAAACGCATGGTAATTGTCTCCTCAATAGGCTAGGGACAAAATGTGAGTGATCTTCATAATACAAGCACATCCTATACATCAGTTGCTTAAAGCACCACAGAAACATAGAATTAAAAACTAATTTACCTACATACGAGATTAGCACAGCATAAGAATGCCAGAAACAAATTTCTACTTGGAACTTTTCCTTCATAGTCACAAAGTAACACAAAGTATACACCTGAACCCCTATGAAAATACAGAGGTCAATGTAAAATACTTAAATTGCCACTAGAGGCATACCGGTAGTCAGAATCATCCTAAAGTCGTCATTGTCCGTTGTCAACATCACATAAATACACTTGCTAAATTTAGTAAAGATCCAGCAAACGGTTTGGGAGATACAGCCATGGGCGCAAAAAAAAAACTGCCACTAAGAGGCGCCACAGTAATCAAAGTCATGGAAAATTCAGCGTCAACCGTCCTCTTCATAGTAAGAACATACATGCCAATTTTCACAATCATACGTAGAGCGGTTTGGTTGATAGAGGGGTGGACGCCGAAAAACAGACCCCAAAACAGTAAAAATGACCACTGGGTGTCGCAAACTATGTCGAATCCATCTGAAAACGGGCGCCGATAGCGTCATCTCACTAGTAAGTGCCTACATACCAAATTTCATGAAAATCCGTTCAGGACTTTTGAAGATGATACAAAGGTAAGCGTAAAACTAAAATTGCCGCTAGGAGGCACACTGGTAGTCGGGTCCGTTCAAAAGTCGTCATGTTCCGTTGTTAACATCATATAAATATACTTACATAATTGTGTAAAGATCCTGCGAACGGTTTAGGAGATACAGCCGTAGGCGAAAAAAAAAACAAAACTGCCACTAGGAGGCGCCACAGTTGTCGAAATCGTGGGAAAGTCATCGTCAATCGTCCTCTACATAAGCATATACATGCCAATTTTCCGTCACAATCATCCTTTGAGCGGTTTGGTTGATAGAGGGGTGGACGCACAAAAACCGACTCGAAAACACCAAAAATGGCCACTAGGTGGCGCAAACTATGTCGAATGCATCTGAAAACGGGAGGATAGCGTCATCTAACTAATAGGTGCCTACATACCAAATTTCATGAAAATCCGTTCAGGACTTTTGAAGATACAAAGGTATTTAGCGTAAAAAACTAAAATTGCCACTAGGGGGCACACCGGTGGTCGGATCCGTCCGAAAGTTCGCACATGCCGTCCCATTCATGAATGGAACATATGTGCCAAATTTCATGAACGTATGTCAAAGGGTCACTTTGCAGCGGACGCCGCCCGGACGGACGGACGGACGGACGGAGATGACGGCATAATGCGTCCACATATAAATATGTGGGCGCATAAAAAGCAACACCACACAAAATCACTCATGTAATGGTGAACACTTTTGCAGGTATGCTTATAAATTCAAGTGTCGCTGCGTAATCCAGGTAAATCCTAGTAAAAGATGACCTGGAATATATGTTCTCAGTCGAGTCTGAAGACGACCTTTGATGATGGTGACTGACTACTGTGGCGCCTCCTAGCGGTAGTTTTGTTTAGCGCCCATAGTTGTATCTCTTAAACCCACTGCAGGATCTTTACTAAATTTAGTATACTAAGTGTATTTATATGAAGGTAACAACAGACGACGAGGACTTTCAGGCGGATCCAACAGACACTGTGCCCACTAGTGGCAATTACATTTTATTCTGTTTTCCTTTGTTTCTCTGAAGTTTCTTGACAGATTTTTATGAAATATGGCATGTTCCTGTTTTTGGACGGATTGTATGTTTTGCGCCATCTAGTGGCCATTTTTATGATACAAATAAATAACCCTAAAAGCACACCAATTCAATGCATTCGTGGGTGCATTTCAAGGCTCCGCGTTGTTATTGTTGTCAAATAATGCTTTTACTCAAAACCAATTGAAAATTTAAACAAAATAGAAATAAAGTGAATCCATAAATTAAGGTTTAGCAGCTATTATAGCTTACTACACATTTTATCACGCTAAGCTTCGATCGGGAAAATATCGTCTGCCAAAGTAGGTTACCAATAGTAACTGAGTATAATGTGAATGGATGTGGTCGATTTCCATTGTCTACTAAATATTTTGTTTCTTTTATAAAATACTGGTTCAAAATACTGGAGATGCCTAGTAATCGTGGGGTAAAAGCTGCATACGATATGCTTTTTCAGTCAGACCTGATCGGAAGATCTTCCTATAATTGGACAAGTTTTGTAAGGAAACTTCTGTCTGTGTATGTTTTTTCAGATGTATGGAGTAATAAGGGTGTGGTAAATCAAGCGTATTTGGGTTTTTGCAACGTGTCAACGACTGTTATTTGCAAGGTTGGCAATCTGATATCGAATGTAACGCAAAACCGCCTTACTATAGGCTATGTGAGGTACAAAACAATGTATCATCTTGAGAATTATCTAGAAATGGTTGGTATCCCACGTGTTTTTATCCAGTCTCGGGCTCGACTGCGATGTTCAAATCATTCGTTACTAGTGGAAAAAGGTCGCCACACAAATATTCCCTATGAAAACAGGTTGTGTGAGTGATGTAATTCACTTCGCGGTGTGTAGAGGACGAATACCACGTGTTAGTTTGTAGTACGTACCAATACCTTCGTTTTTGTCATTCTCCCACGACATCTAAATTTGATTCTCTCATGAGAACTCCCGATAGCCTACTTATTAAATTCGTCCATCACGTTCTCAAGCGTCAAAGTATTATCCACTTTGAAACGTGGCACCTAACAATGTCTTGTACATGATATACTTGGGGCTTATGGCCATGTGTATATGTCTCAATAAATCATTCTAAATAATGCTCAAGTCAAAGGATCCTGACGACACGATACCTGCATTCAAATTGAAATTGGAGATCGGTGATTTACAAGTGAGAGAACACGAGAGAAAAATTTCACTGAATTAAGATATCGTTTTTATGGGAATTATGCGTCTTTTTTCTCATAGCGTATAAATGTGGGTGCAATGCCCTTTGCTGAACATGCGATTGTTGCTCATTTAAGTATTCTATTTTCACATGTGATGCCGTCAGCCACTGAGTGGTGTAGTGGTAAAGTCGGCGACTCGAAGCTCTTGAGGCTCGAGTTCGAACCCGGCCTCGGTTTCTCGCCAACTTGAAATGATATCTCACTTGTTAGATAACTATTTGGGTTATTACACGGTTGTATCTGCCATTCGACGCTACTATTGTGGTATAACATGCTTTATTAGAGTTATATTAGGTATTCGTTGTGCAAAGGCTATTTTCGTCTCAAAAGCGAAAAAGTAAGTTATTGAAAAAACTCTATGTATTTTAATCAGATTACTTGATCTCGTGATTTATCACTATGTAACATTGCCAAAACTTTCACATTTTCGGTCTGTGAAGGAGAATGATGTAGTCAATAATGGGCTCATTTAATGTGATGTAAAATTTTACGCACGCTAAACACCAAAAGGCGGATGGTTTTCTCTGCTGAATAACAGCCATCAAACTGGTTCTTAAAATGCGAGCACGTTATATACGATTATTACCAAGCAGATTGCCACACTCTCCATTCAGTCATTTTGTTTTCTTTCAACAACTACCTATAAAAATTCTCCAGTTTGTGATAGGGAACAAAAAAAATTTCCACTATGTTGAAACTTTTACGAAGTTTTAGAAATTGGCAATATGGGCCCTCCCAAGTTCAAGAATTATGATCAAAGACAAGCGACTGTACCCATTGCGTAAACTATGAGTTTATGAACTTCCAAGTCTATTTTTAGGTGCTGTGTATGATATTCGAGAAATTTGATGAAAGCTAAAATCACTCTTGTTCCACTCTTCAGAATCAAGAAAATTCAAATTTGGCCTAAAATTTGGTGTCTTAAATCTTGGAGACTGTCCCAAACTGCAGAATTTTTATGGCAGACTGATTTTGTTATGAATTTGGTAGAATTATGACTTTTCTATTATTTAATCAAAGATTATAGCCACACGCGGTGACGTCTTTTAAAACCACTCCTTAGGTTCATGTTTGGGCTGAAATACTTTGTTTCGATTTAATTAGACATCATAAAACAATGGATCGAATGGCCTTCACTGAGTTGTTCAACAGGAAGGTTAGTCACCAACAGTTATAAATCTGAAGTTTTCATATCAGCTTGACCTAATTGGTGGTGTGCGTGACTTGGTTAAATCTATGTTTATTAGAACTTAGTTTAGTGTTACTGATGTTTGTGTTTGACAGTAATTCGTGATCTTCTTTTATAAATTCGTTATTACTCAAGGTCTGTGTCAATAAACTGGCTTGACTAGACTTTTTTTGTCCCCTAAGTGTGGCTCCAAGCAATGAAAAATGTCAGTTACCCACAATGAGCCTAGTAATGAGGAACATGCGGAGATAGATTCCATAATACTAAACGTTATCCTTTCTAGAAAGGTGTTGCCGAGGTTTTGTACCCTTATTACTGTTTTGCAGTCTTGTTACTTTTTGGCATTGACAGTCATTACATAGTTTTAGTATATAGGATTTTTCCAAATAGTTTTACCTATTGTCAGGGTCTATGGTGAAAGTAATTGTATTGGCAGAAAGTGTACTTTGATTTCTCCTCAGGGTTTGTTTGTGATTACCTCTTTGTGTTTATTTTTTGTGTTAATAAAAGATAGTTTTCAAATTCATAAAATAAAGCCCTAGTTTGTTGAAATGGTACAATTATTTTCCACTAACAATGAGTGCATTCCTTCAAAACATAAATTATTCACAAAAAGGTTTGACACTGTTGTTTTAACAGTATGGAGACCTGTAGTTCTATTTATTAGTCATAATTTTTTCATTTACATTATCATTTTAGCGAGATTATCATTTGAGCAGCACTTTGTTGTCCAGCCAGCACCTTTAGGGCTGATTTGAACATCGCCGGCACTGTGTAACTGCGAGTCACTCAACTCTCCCGCTGTGTTCTCGCAGCAAAGGAAATTGTGAGCCTTTCTGGTTAGGAAAATTTTAAAATGTTTTATCTTTGACTGAAAGGACTTGGTACCAGCAATACCAAGGTGTGTTCAGGTTGTAGCCATTCTGTATAGTGAACGATTTACACGAGGAGCAGTCTCTTGCTCAGGACACACTATTGGGTGATCCCGCCAATGGCCTCTAGCTCCTGTTAACGAATATTGATGCCGATAATCGCTCCACTTTCCGCCGAGTGTTGAAATGACCGCTTTCCAGCCACAAATTCATGGGATCGACGTTGGACGCGTTATGCCAGTGACCAAAGTATTCGCTGGTTCACTACCTTTGCCAGTTACATGATATTCACTTTTCTGACCTAAGCACTTTGAGCTGTGGGATAAATCAAACTCTCAGGGACGAAGTTGCAGATTTGTTCTCGACGATAGTTTCTCCATTCTTTCTTGTTCGCGATTTGTTTCTAGACAAAGATTGCAAAGTCTTTCGCTGTAACACCATTTGCACTGCTGTCGATTAGCCCGATGGCATTCGTGTAGAATACGCATACGATCATTCTCAATAGCTAATCACCGCCAGCAAGCAGAATCGTTCCTTAAATTGATTAATGATGGACGTGTCATAGTGTGGTCAGATATACAGTTTAAAGTCATGTTTTACTTTTTTTGATGTCCACTGAAGCGCTGCTCAAAATGTTTACAAACCAAATGTGATCCACGGCTTACAACACTGCTAGTATTTATGGTGTACAACAGGTTCTAGAGTCTACTGTAATATCTACCGTGTATTTGCCGAGGTTATAAATTTTCTATTCAAATTATCGCCCGTCATTCATTGATCGTGAACCACCCCCCGCACAATACTGGCTACGGGCCTGCTGGCAGTCCCTGATTTACAGAGGAAACTGTCATTGTCAAGGTATACTTTTGATGTCTGGCTGTGGTAACAGAAAATTATTATGAATCTGACAATTTCAATTACCGGGCTTTTAATTCCATGGGAGGAATCTGATCTCCGGGAAGGAAATGAAAATTGAAGCATTTTCAGCGAACGTGTGGAATTTAAGTGTTGGTATGCAGATTTGTACCGTGGCTCTGGGTTTGGTCGGCATTCACTGTTGGTCATAACAGTCCCTGATTTAGAGAATAAGGCAACCACTGAAGAACAGGCCTATTATTCAGTGGATGAAGCTCGGGTTCTCTACCGCTGTATCTGACCAGTGAACTGAGTTTGGTCAATTTCGTCTTACTCTTAGTCATTAGTCTCATCCATTGATTTTGTAGCACTATGAAAGAGTGTAGGACTGAGCGGAACTCACTTCATTTTCATTAAAAATGAGCAAAAGTTTGATTGATAAATTAACCCCAAGTTCTAAATAAACCTTGTTTGAGCGAGCGCTGTGGCCAGGGACCAGGTAGGCCTAAGGGTAGCCTTGGCGCAAAGCTGTATTCTAACAAGCTGTATTTTGACGCCTTGGTCTTCATACTGCTAGCTGGCAGGCCAGCTAACCTAAGGGCTGCCGCGGCATCGTGACACAGGACTATATATATATTTAGTACCAAGGCTAAGGACTAACCAGCTCGTAATGTTATGCAAGTGTCTGAAACTACTTTCGTATGCATACGGCATTTATGATTTGAACTTTTACTTCTACAAAACAGCTTGCCTTTACCGTTCGCCAGTGTCTGCAGTGGTCTCGGTCCGCACCGGGCTGCGGGCCCGAGTCCGGCAAAATAATTTCACGAAAGAATATTGTTTTCTGAGAGCAGCCGTATGCTTGCAATTTACAAAATTAATAACTCATGGTGGAGTAATCAAAAGCCTTCAACAAATCAATTAGAAAACAACCTGCAAACATATTCTGATAGATAGTGGACCTCAAGTCTTCAGAAAGGACATTTGGAAACGCTCAAAAAGGAACTTCCGTCAGTGAAAAAATTGCATAGACAAACGGCGATGAACCCAACACACCGGCGCACACACAATAAAGCACACGCACACGATTAGCTGCAATATAGTGAGTAACCTAATTTCGGTATTTTGATCTAAGTCATTTCACTATTTAATTATTTTTGTGCTTTTGTCGGCAGCCAAGGGGGGGGGGGGGGGNNNNCAGGACCGCAGCCCCGTCCATAACGTTTATATAACGTCTTTCTCGATCAGTAGCATCGTACTCTCTGGGGAGTTTGAGGGCACCTAGCCAGCCAGCTAGCTGTATGAAGACTGTCGTCAAAATACAGCTATATAGGTCCCACTGCGTGTATTTCTTCCGTAGACAGCGAAATTGCACACAGCCAAGGTAGTTCTGCTCGTCACCGCGCCATGAAACTTGTATCAACATGTAAAGCTTATGACCGGACGGTGTGCAAGCAAAATCTGGGAGTCAACCGACACTCACCTTGCCCGTTACAGCCGTTTAAGCGAAAAACAATGCAATAAACTTCATTTTCCTGCGTAACTCTCTGCCTTTTCTAACAATGAAAAGTATTTCGTCGTTTTGAAAACAGTACGCTCGTGTCACGCGCACGCGCCATTTCCTAAATTTTTGCGACATATCTCTCGGGAGCAACAAAATTTCTTCTGAAATTCGATTTTTCGGTACCAAAATTCTAAAAACTTTTAATGAGGTGAAACCAGTTCTGATAATTTGTTGTGACGTGTACGCAACCTAGTGAAAGAACGACAGTTGATTGAAGAATCGGCGAAAAAAGAAACTGGCCAATAGGTGACGCAACATTTCATGGCGCCGAAAGCGGTCGCTAAAGATCGCTCCACAACTTTAGCAGCAGAATAACGGTAGAACGCCATTTTTGCCAACACCGTCGAATAATTTAAATTACTCAAGGAAGACTGTAGTTTTTAATGACGCTAATTTTGTGTCAGATTTTATCTTACCACTTTTTTACCTGCATCGGTGCAAAGCTGTATATTTATATACAGCTTTGTACCAAGGTTAGAGGGCACCCTGCAACAACTAGTCTGCGTTTGGGCCAGTGTTGGCGAAAAACTTGGAAATTTGAAAACGGTCAATCATAGTCGATCTAAAGTGGCATCCGTCGATTATGCACAACGCGGTGTCTTCCTCAGACCTCGTTGGAGAAATGAAAACCGGTTTAGATAAGGTTTAAACTCGTGTTAAGCAAGGTTTTTCTAGACTGTATCTGGTCCGCAAAAGTTAAACCAATTTATTATATGAAATGCAGATTCAGTACCTTTAAACGTGGTCCAAGTCCAATTTCAGCCATGTTAACTTGAAACCACCTTCGTGAAATCGGCTGTAACGGAACGAACCCGAACGCTTATCCCATTTGGTTGCGTAATGCGTATTAACGAAAAGCTCTAGTCTCCTGCATAACCTGGTTCCCGGGCCTCACAAGCTGACGTCACGGATTGCTTGTGAAGGCCCCAACCAACCTCGAGGGTCTGTGCAGGAGACTAGTCTCCTGCACAGACCCTCGAGGTTGGTTGGGGCCTTCACAAGTTATCCGTGACGTCATATTGTGAGGCCCGGGAACCAGGTTACGAAAAGCTCCGGCATTTCTGGATTGCAAGGAAAAAGTTATTACGAGCTATTTTTAAACTAAAGAGGTCGCTATTACGTGCGGTAAGTTTCCCATTTTTGCTTAGCTCTCACGCCTTTGTCTCGATCATTCTCATGGTAGCCGTCTGTATATCCATCTGCATTGTACTCGACTTGTAAATTGGTGAATTGTAAAATAATCTGATATTCATGACCGTCGGACGATCAAAATATGCTTGCAGAAAGACTGGCTAGACTCTGGCTAGATTTTAGTTATGTCCTAGCGCTACTGAACGCACGCCAGGTCTGGCCCCAAACATTCTGTCGGAATCTATGGATGTCAACCAACTAGATGGGTGTACACCTTACTTGGATGACAACCAACAAGCACACACCACCTTGCGATTGGTTGACATGCAACATCAAATACTTGCCCCAGTACGTTGGTGGCCGGGATACAGTCCCTAGTCGTGTCCCGGGTACTCTGTGAAAACTCCCCAGACAGCGGTCCTCAGGGTCAAGTCCGGCAGCTTGCGGGGTCTGCGATGTCGAGGCCGGAGCGCTGCAGGCCGGTCTGTCCCCTGCATTAGTAAATGAGCAAAACTTTCTAAGTTCCGAGAAAATGTGTCGATTATTGGCCATTTGTGTCGGTTTCAGAAACGTTGCTTTGAAAAATTTCCTAAGTCCAACGAAATGTGTCGATTATTGGCCATTTGTGTCGCTTTCTCAAAGGTGCTTTGAAAATATAACAAAGGTAAGCATACAGCGGGCTATTGGCAGGCCGGGATACAGTCCCTAGTCGTGTCCCGGGTACTCTGTGAAAACTCTCCAGACGGCGGTCCACGGGGTCAAGTCCGGCATGCGGGGTCTGCAGTGCCGCGAGGCCGGAGCGCTGCAGGCCGATCTGTCCCCTGCGTAAATGTGCAAAATTTTCTATATTCCGACTCGGAGAAAATGTGTCGATTATTGGTCATTTGTGTCGGTTTCAGAAACGTTGCTTTGAAAAATTTCCCAAGTCCAACGAAATGTGTCGATTATTGGCCATTTGTCACTTTGTCGCTTTCTCAAAGGTGCTTTGAAAATGTAACAAAGGTAAGCATACAGGGGGTCGATGGTCAGGCCGGCGAGATACAGTCCCTAGTCGTGTCCCGGGTATCTGTGAAAACTCCCCAGATGGCGGTCCACGGTGTGAAGTCCGGCGGCTTGCGGGGACTGCGGTGCCGATGCCGGAGCGCTGCAGCCCGGTCTGTCCCCTGCGTAAATGTGCAAAATTTACTATGTTCCGAGAAAATGTGCCGATTATTGGCCATTTGTGTCGGTTTCAGAAACGTTGCTTTGAAAAATTTCC